>VYZW01024176.1:0-39138 GCA_013401315.1 Balaeniceps rex
GCATTCTCAGACTCCTGTATCGTTATTAAATAAACCTCACAACGTCATGGAAGGTGGGAGGGTGTTCCCCTAGAAGAATAAATTCTTTGATCATTGCCCCCGCCACAAATCAATCTGAGAGAGAGGAATTTATTCTTCCACTGAAAATATCAGTAACTCCCACTAGAATCAATAAAAATAGGCCAAGCTGGCAATGAAAGAACTGGAACAAAGCAGTTCTTTTCACCCACTTCTGTGCTCGTTTTTCTAGGCTTTTAAGAAACAAATTAGTCACAAAGAAATCATGTTGCAATTGTGATCTTTTTATAAATGAAGAACTAAAAAAAAATTCTATAAAATATTCAGTTACACTTTATATCTCCTGCATGCCTTTTCCCTATACTTCCGCCTGTTGCAGCAATATAAAGTATTAATTCTCACTGTGAATGAGATGTATGTAACTCTACAAAACTTGAACAAAAAAGAGGAATTAGATGGCTGTTTTCACACAACAAAAGAAAGAAAACAGATCCTTCTTGCATTTCAGCATAAATCCAGTACAGTTCAAGAGAAAGAAAAGAAACTATTTCTGCTGTCCTGTGCAAACTGCTGCCTACTGTCACAGTAATTCTACTACATTGTTAGTTTGACATGGAATTAAATACCCAAATGTTTTGATGTTGTTATCAGAAAGTATTGATAGTAAAGACAAGAGTGTAAATGCCATACTGTGTGATGGGCTATTTTGGTGACTGGCAAACCAGTGGTATCTGGGGTGTACAGCGTCAGAACACTGTTCCTTTTGGATTACTGCTAGCAAGATGTTTACTCAGAATGATACGCATCAGTCCTGGTGGCTTGGAATAGTACGACTGTAACTCGCTTGGAGCTCAGCCTGTCTTTTGCTTGAAACCATAGGACCATTTTCCCTCCCTGGAGGCACAGTTACCCAGGACTTTCAGCTCAATTTAATTAACACCCTGTCACCTCATCCATTTTTAGAGTAAAATGTTGGAATTTGTAGATTTTAGTTTTAACTCCTTCCTTCTGAAAACAACTTATTCCATGACTTCTGTTACATAACACAGGTCTGCGGTGGACAGGCATTCCTCCCACAGTGGGATGCATTTCAAGTAGAGATTTAAAGAAGAGAGAAGTGCAACGCCTTTGGGATATAAAGGGCAGATTGTACTTCTCAACTTTGTGAACAACCAAGGTGGGAAAAGGCATAAAGTATTTCCCTCAGGCTCTGTGCAGCTCTGGACAAAAGAACAGGTTGCTTTTCTTCTTGAACATGTTTGAGAGCAGTAATGCCTTTGCCAGGACTGACTGTGTCACACAGTATCCCCCTGACAGCCAGAAGCATGGGTCAGCTCAATTTTGCATACCTGCCTGCGGGTCAGAGGTAGCTGGTACCTAAAGGAACATGCGGTGGGCTACCTTACTAGCAGCAGCTCAGCTGATTTTTTTGAGGCTGAGTGGCATCCTTATGATTAGTGCTGCTGATGGAGCAGTGAAGATCAGACCATATTTAAATGTAATAGTAGAGCTCTAAGTTTCCTACACATCATGCACAGAACTCCTCTTTAGAGGGATTTTTTTTAAAAAGCATAATACTAAGCTAATTCAGACATCACTCTAAAGATCTGACTGCTTTAATTATCCTGTGGCATGCCATAGCTAAAGGATGAGGTAAGAATTCATGGCTCATATGAAATGCCAGTCACCAGTTTCAGTATTCCAAATCATGATTCCTTTTCTACGAATTACTGAACAAAGCTGTTTTAAACAAAGCCTTCTGAGCAGATTTTTGTGCTAAGTGTTCAGTAATGAGCAACGCTCACTTAGCTTTACCACCTGCCAAACTGATTGCACCGTCTTGCTATCCTTAACCAAGCAGTGCTGGTCAGTTAACACAGTTTCGTCTCTATGAAGGCTATCTTGGATTTCACAAAGCTTATTTCATGTTTTACCTTTAGAACCCACTGCAAAGCCAGAACAGTTTGGGTCAACGGGAAAACTTACGAACCTTGGCAAATATCACCAAAGTTTTGACTAGGATGTGAAACATAAAAATAGGCGAGTATTGTAGTTGCTGAATTGCTATGCAAATGGCACCGCACCAGTAGTCCATTTGTAGTGGGCTGTGTTCTCTTGTCCTGTTTATGACTGCACCAATACAAGGAGTTTTCTCCACGCCTCCTCATTCTGCCTGCGTGATGTTGAGGCTGACAATGCTGCAGTCCCACTGCGCCCAAAACAGTACTGTCTGTGATTCTGAAAGTGCAAGCTATCGCAATGACACAGGCGACTAGTAGGAGAAGTCAGTTCATATTTGCAGAAGTCTGCCTAGCAGATCACCTGACTCGGTAAAATCTGAAAATCTAGGACTGTGGGACTTTTTTTATCTTCTTCAATTCTTCAGTGGGGACAGAAATAATTAAAAAGGAAAAATCCTTTTGGAAAGCTTGGCTTATTTTGTTGTTTGTTCCATTATAAACCTGATGCTATTCCTTTAAACCTGTACTTATAGCATCAAGACTTATGTGATCGGGGTGCTAAATGAACTTTATTTTTTTGCACAGAAAAGACTGTGAAAACATTAGTATGCTGTATTAAACATACCCTATAAAAACTGGAAGAAAACTGCATCCATTTGGCTTGGTGCAGCTGTGCTTGCAGACTGAACAGCAGGGAGTGCTTTTTGCCTTGTAATAAAGTATGACACTTGGTCCCAAAATAAAGCATCAGATTAGCTCTGGTGCTACTGGAATTCCTGCTGGCAGTGGCAGTCTTGCAGAGCAATGACATTATTTTTGGCACTGGTATTGTAAGAGCCCAGTGGAAGAGAGTACCTGACATTTTTCACCTTGATTTAATGGTTTGTTTGATAAAAGAAGTGGGATGATATCAGAAGCCATTACTGAAGACTGGAAAGAAGTGGTAATTTCACCCTGGCAATGAAAATAATGTCTCCACCAAATATTTTCTTTGGAAGCCTTCATAAATAAACAAGAAATAATATTGTTTCATTTCTGTGCGGAACCCTGCAGGACAAGGTTTTTTCATTTTTGAGAGACTTGTTTTCAGGAGCTACACATGGATCATAGTACCTCACTAATGGCTTAGAAAGGACACTGCAATTTATGAAATGTGGATAACAACAATATTTGCAGAACGGGTATGGCAAATACTGTGAGGCATAATTAATGTTGTAAAATGTTTTGTGACTCTTGAAAGACTGCACCACTGTGAAAAGAGCTGGTATGGTTCACAAGATGAGAAACCTTAGTGCTTCCACGTGGTTCTAATCTTTAGCTAGAATGGATTTTTTTTCTTTCTTTAAAAGCATTTTAATGCTTTCTATTCTAAGTTATTTTTAACCATGGATGGTTCTGGGTAGGCTGACATTAAAAATGTCAAAATATATATATATTTATACTCAAAAGCATTACGAAAACTATTTCATTGTTCTGAACTTTTCTCTTACTTTTTAAATTTGTTTTTTTCCTTGGTTTAATCTACCAGGTTTCCATTTTCATTTTTCCAACACAAAAGAAGCAGAATTAAATGACACATCAGACAGCGAGCTTGAAGTCATCTGGCAGACTTTAGATCTTGAGAACAGCAATTAAGGATGCCTCAAAATTCCTTAAAGTTTTCTTAAGCCGTATGTAAAAGAACGTATGTTAGAACTTTGCATTTAAGATAGCTAACAGTTACCACCTGCAATTTAAATGGGACTACTTAAAGTAATACTAGTATGGAGTTCTTATATACTGTGGTTTACAATAACATCTTGAAGTGCTATAGACAAGATAGCTGGTGAGAGATTTTCTGAGTAAACTTTGTCTTTTGGGAAATGATGGTTTCATTGAGCCCTGAATGTTTTGTTCCATCTGTCATCATCATTTTTACATAGAGAAGATGATGACAGAGCCATGTAGGATTTCTGTCTGCTTGGGACTTGAAGCAGCTCTGGAACAGTGACCAGATGCTCCAGAAGCAGTGACCCCTAAGGTCCTGGCCCCATGCAGCATGGGACAGCTGGCTCGGCACAGCTTACGTGAAGCTGGTCGCTGTAGCCTCTCTTGAGCACTGGATCTTACAGCTGTGTATGGGAAAGTGCTGGCAATGAGGAAACAGAAAATGAGAATAAGCTGGTTTTTGCACTAATATTCCAGCATGATTTCATCACTGAATGCAGAACATTTGTTGCCTTGATAATAGGACATTTGTTTTAGACTGGTCTCACTCTCTGTAATTACCCTTACGGAAAGCGAAGTGTACTGCTTCATGAGAACAGGTATGGGGTTCTGTGATTCTGGCCTACCATGTGAAATGTTACGGGATTCTGAGCAGTTCAGTCAATGAACTGGTGTATTCATTAACCAGCAGGATGAAATTCAACATCCTTCCCAAAGCCATACCAAATAAGCTTGTACAAAGGGATTGTGAAGGGGCTGTAAGGAATGGAGGACACGCGTACTGTATGGCAGGAAGTTCCACAACTTTCTTTTAGTCAGTGTTCCCTTCAGGTGAAGGTGGTACTGTACTCCCTGTTGATCCCTTAAAAAAAAAAGGCTGGGGCCACCAAATATACTTGGTCATTAAACTTCTAGCCACTCCACGCTGCTATTGCTTTCATGGCTGAATCCCAAGTCGCTGTCCTTGTTCTGCACAAAGGCAATTCAAAACATGAGGAGATGAACACACTATAACACTATGAATGAAACCTCTGATTTTGCTGCACTGAGGCCCTCTACAATCCCCATAATATTAAGATCATTTCACTTCTTGATTTTAAAAATACATGCATATATGTATAAATAATTTGGCCATTAAATCTGTATCCAGTTAGTAAGTTGGTGAACCTTACCTATCTGATTTCTACTTGCTGAATAAAAAGCATTGACAACAGCAGCTCCACTTATCCACCTAGTAACGACAAAAGAATAAATGTTAGAATTTCAGTTCTTAATGGCAGAGTTAATGATTACTGGAACAAACTGAGACACTGAATCACAGAATCACAGAATAATTGAGGTCAGAAGGTACTTCTGGAGATGACTGTCAAGCCCAACGCCCCAGTGCACTCAGCCTCTCGTAAGTCAGACACTCCAAGCGCTGCATCATTTTAGTAGCCCTTTCCCTTCGTTATTCAAACTGATTAACAACGATACTTAAGTTTTGTTTCTATTTCCACTCATACTGCAGCGTTGTACAGGCAAAATTTCCCATGTAAAGAAAATGAAACACAGAACCTGAGGTTATAATGGTATCTAAACGTTTGGGGATAACGGAACTTTTTTTAAGATTGTTTACTTAAAAGGATTTCTGTGTCACCTATCATTGTCATACAGCCAGCTATCTCAAATACCAGTACATCATGAGTATCATATTAGAGACTATTATAATTTTTGCCTTAACACAGTTTCTTGAGGAATGAAGGTACATGCAAAGATCATCATGAGCTCTTGTGGCAGAGGCACGGCTTGATTCACAGTCCTATGGTTTAATTTAAGTAATACCTACTTTCCTTGATGAAGGCTCTCAGCATTACTTTTGGGTCCATCTCAACACATGGGAGATAATGAGTTTTAATTCTTTTTTTCTAGTTTACAGTTTTACTGGCTTTCATCAGTGATCACCTAATGAAACTCCCAGAATCACAAGCAGGGCTAGTGTTTTGATGTGGGTCATTATTGTACACATTCAGTAATATTTCAGAAAAGATGTCAGAGAAAATGAGGTAACGGTTCTACAAAATAAAATAGCTGGGCCTTACACAACTGAAGTTTTATTTCCTGGCTCCGTGCTCTCTGCGTGAAATTAATTTCTATGATAAATGATCTATTTGATAACTGTATTGTATATGCCAAGTATTCTAACAGTGGCTATTGCTTGATTAAAGGAAAATTAATTTGCAGAATAAATTATAACTATCAGAGGATAACCAATTGTGGTTGATATTCCAGGCTCACTTTAGGTAATTTTTGAATGCAATTAAACTTATGGTAGTTACTCCTAACTAATAAACACTTGTGAGAACAAAACAGGAGTTGTGTTAAATCAAGCTGAAGCAATTGAACAAGCCAAGTCCAAACACAGCTTGAATTTAAAATAGAGCAGAAGTGAGGTGGCTGTTAGGTGGAACATACATATTCAGTTAATGATTTGTAAATACAGAACAGCAAAAGCAACAGTTCGAACTATTTATCCACAACAATGCCTATAGTTCTGAAAAGCTATGACATAGTATTGGAAAATTCATAGTAGTCATTCCAGAGGTGTGAAGTACATACTTCATCTTCTGAACAGGCGAGAGTTTGAAGATGCAAGGTGACTGACTAGAAAGAGTCTGACAGTTGATTTTTGATTTTTTTTTTTCTTGAAAAAGAAGTCTGGAACAGCACTATGAAAATGATAAAGTAATTAAAAATAGAGACACAGAATCATAGAATAATTTATGTAAAAAGGACCTTTAGAAGTTGTATGGCCCCATGTGAAGCTAACTAGATTCAGGTTGCTTAGAGGCTTGTCCATTCAAGATCTGAGTATCTCCAAGGATGGAGATATGGAGATCTCACAGCCTCTCTAGGTCTCGTTTGACCACCCACATGGTGAAAAGTTTCTCCTAACATCTAGTCAGAATTTTGCATGTTCCAGCTTGTGTCTCTTCCCACTTGTCCTATCACTGTGCATCTCCCAAGAAGAGTCAGGCTTCTCTATATCGCCTCCCATTAGGTAGTTGAAGACAGCAATAAGGCCTCCCCTGAGTCTTTTCTTTTTTAGACTGTACAAAGCAATTCTCTTATCGTCTCCTTAACATAAATCCAGCCCTGCAGCCCTTTTGCAAAGTTAGCATGGCCTATGGTGACCACAGTCATTTTTCTGATTTGGTTTAAATTAACTTCCAATTGGGTCAGAGCTGAGACAGGAAGAGTAGCCAGTACAGCTAGGGCATGTGCCATGTCAGTCTTTTGGTACATCTACATTCTACATTAGTGTTATAATTCAGAGCAGAAGTACATTTCTGAAGTAAATTCCCGCTCATCCTCATTTAATCATGCTTTCTCTTTTCTCATGCAGTCTCTGAGCAAGAGAAACAAAATTCGCAGGGATGAAATTAATCTTTCAGATGAACTTAATTAAAAAGCTGCTCTCCAGGAGTACACTTAATCCACTCCGGGAGCTAAGGGACCAGACTAGACCTACTCCAGAATAGTTAACCTTCTACACCATCTCCCAATTTCTTTGCCCTACTTGCTAATGTAGCTCCAGCCTTTGAGAAACGAGCGATGCCCTCTTACCTGCCGTCTTCATGGAGGAAAAAGTGCAGAAGGAGGGTCCTTCAGTCATCACTGATTACCCTCCCAAGTACCTCCTCCTGTGGAAACTGGATGAAAGACTATACACAGTATTTTTAAATACTTACTCCTCTTTGTCCACCTTTTCTCTAAGCTTTTTCAACCTTTTCTTCTGGGTAAATACTAAATTTTGAATAATGTTTTCAAAGTATTCTTCTTCTTTGTAGTTCAACTAAAAAGAAAGAGGGAAAAATACTTAGTGGTGGTATTATTGATTTGCAGTAAAAGACATGTGGATCTGGAAAATCAGTCTTAAGCATGATGAGCTAAGCAACGCATTTTTAAGAGTTTTTTTTGATCTACAATTAGAACTTGGTTTGCAGTGCTCTGCTACATCATGGAGTTGATACTGTAGCTGGATATATGTTAGCGGCTGTGTAAGTTTTTCCAGAGATCTTTATTCCCTCTTTATATATATATTTTGAGTGGAGTTCAGCATTTGTTGGTTTTGACCCTAACCTCTGGGAGTTGCCTGCTTGAGACCAGTAGCTACCAGCTTGGTAAGCTGCAATGCCATCTTAGAAAGAACACATGAATAAGGCTCAAACGGTGTTTTAAAAAGCATACTTTGGTTATATGTCTGTATTTTTCAAAATTAAAACTTTGACTTCTAAGACATACTCTGCCTGAACATACATGTATACTACATACATTAATGGAGTTACTCTTACAAGTGAACCTACAGGTAAAAGAACACTGAGGTCACATTTTGCAGTGAAAAAGCTCAGATGCAGTTTAAATTATATGGGTCGTCCAATGCCATACTTTAGAGACTCATTCCGATCCATGGATAAATATGCACAGGTACTAAGTTATGTGTACTTGCATCCATTTCAACCAGTGATATGTCAATCCGTGGCAGATTTAGAAATACTGGACTGAATACCATTGGCTCCATGTTTTATTCTAGCATAATTCCTCTAGAATTTACACATTCTCTTGAAATACCATCAAATACTTACCACCATCTGTACTGGATCAGCTGTACTACACTGGCTTTTAATACATCCTTATTTACACTGTGCAACTGAGCACAAGATTGAATTATTCTGTGCAGATGCATATGGTTCAGCTTGGCCATGAAGGCAAATTCACCCTTTTTTTCTCTTAAGACCCTTCTTTCGTTACACCGCCTGTTTCGGACACTTACCTCCTGGTACTCACTGTTCAGCTTATTGTCATCAGTCACGATCTCATCTGGATAACCAATCCTCTCTCTAATTGCTGTTGCCTAGGGACAAGATAATTTGATATCCATAGCAAATCCAGCCATATTTTTAAATAAATCATAAATTATATAAGAAATGCAATATGGAAGCAACTGCAGAAAACCCAGCATGTTAATTATATATAGTTTTTGTTTACATTTTTTATTCACTGAAAGCACTGTAAAGTTTATGGTTAATTATAACAATGGCAAATTATAGAAAGTTTGTTCTGTTCCTTCAAGTAAATTTACAGAAACGTGCACAAGACAGCCAAACATACTTCCACTGTGCTTTTGAGTAGAAAGGCTGGTTTGAACAAGTAGTAGAAATCCTGAAATATTTGACATATTTTACAGCATCTAAAATAGAAATAAAATTAATAACTGGATGGTTTTAATTTCAGTACATTGTAGGAAAACACATTTACAAATTTCCAGAAATTTGTACAGTTTGACTCAGTTTGGGTCTGTATCCATATTTCTGAACTAGCTCCCACACCTACACCGGAGTGAAATAATTTATTTAAACGTTCCCAAATTTTGACAATTTGAAGTCCTGAACAAAGTTTTTTAACCCAAACCTTACTCGGTTTCTTTTGATAGCCAAGTATTGATTTGTATTTGATGGCAATGTCAGGAGTAATTAAAAAACCCAAAGAACAAATGATTCTTTTGCAATTCTTTCTACTATTTCCATACAAATATGTCTTAATAAATTTAGGAGTAAAATCACATTATTTCTACAAATAATTTTCTGATGCGGGCTATTCCCACAAACAAGTGAACATTATAAGCAACATGTGGAGTGTGGGGGGGTTTCTGATCCTAACTTTTCAAACAGTTTGCATCTCATTTTGTCAAATAAATTGTTCATAACAGTGGAAGTATTTCATAGACTTTGTACATATACTGTCTAGGTCTAATCATAGTACAGAATTTATTTAAGATTTTCAGTTTACTTCCTGACTTACGCTGCCGTTCCTGATTTGAAGTTACTGTGTGGTTGTAACTGATCGATATGTGTAGCTATGGAAATAGCACTAGGAATGCACATAAGCACCGGTTCATATAACTGCATCCTTACTGTCTGATCACATCAGAATCAGTATAAGCTCACTGGATGCCGTGACTGTCTTAGCTGTCTGTTGCAATTGCAGCTTTTTGCAGACACTTTACAGTCTAGAGTTGTTTGATGAACCAGTGATATTTTGATAGTTATTTTAAATGTTTTTTTTCTAAGATTTTCTAACACAAAATTCTGGACGAAAATGCTGGGTCCTACTCTGTAATTAATAAAACCATGATATTTTTCAAGCTTTTTTAAAATTAAATTTTAATAATAGATTATAATTAAAAATGCAAAATTGAAGATTTTTTGTTATCTCTACAGTGTAGCAAAATAGAGACGTAATAAATAGTTCTTTCAGTTGTTTCACTCCCAATTCAGGGCTCTCTGCAACTGATTTCTGTTACTCTAGACTTACATGAACTGTCTGAAGCTACGTCTTAAAAGAGAACTCACTGATGATGGCTAGCCTGTGGTTTGACTTTCGGTTTTTCTCCTATCACTCCTAATAGCTGGTCAAATCATCGTAAATCAGTCCTCATTTTCAGTATTGCTTTCTTGTACATACTCATTATCTAGCCTTAGTCATTGATTTGCCTGGAAGGTCTTAATCTTGTATATAGATTCCTCCTATTTTGTGCGCCCCTTCCCATGTAATCTGGACCTGATATAGGAAGTCTGTAAGCTGCTGTGCCTATATAAGCACAAATATATGTGGTTTTGTATATATAAAATAGTGATAGATGTTACTGCTTATTTTTTTCAGGAAAAACAATTGAAATGCTGATTTTTATAGAAATATACAACATTACCAATATTTAAGATTTAACTTACTTTTTGTTCTGCTTTCTTTTTGGTTTCTGCATCCATCCAGGTAAGTTCATCTAAGGTTTTTATAAAAACATCACGTATATCTGCAATCATTTCCTCAACCTTGGAAAAAACATCAGTATGTTACAAATCGACATAAAATGATCCAATTATTTTTCCACAGTCATAGCTTGTTTATTACAGACTTGTTCTTCCTGCACAAGCTGCTTGAGTGTGTGCTGTTTACAGGCCACACTCAAAATTTGGAGCTAAGTTAAGTAGCACTTTTAACCTGTCTTGTGGGAGGAAAAGGAATGGGCATGAGCTCATAAGGCAATGCACTTAGGTTACAAAAATCTGTCAGATGTCCATCCACTGGATGTTGTGCATCTGATCAAATTATTGCTTATATGTCAACCATAAAAAATGGTATATCTTAAGCCTGGATTACAGGAGGAGTGATAGGAGGAATCTAAGGCTTAACTCCAGGTTAATATTCAGTGGTCATCTGTGTGACTGAAGACAAATGGAAATAACCGATTGTCCCTCCGCCCCATGTTGGCAGGACGTGAACTAGCGTCAGTCTCGAAGAACAAGCAGTGACTGTTCATTTCAGTAGGTGCTGTTCCTTGGGTGTGCGTATTGGCTTGCGCATGGCCCATCGCTAATGTGCCAGTGGTGCTTCAGGCTCAAGGCTGGCTCACAGAACAAGTGGAGCAGGCAGATGCCTCTCTCCCTCCAAGTGTGCGCATGTCATCTTTGTATTTCACACATTAGTTCACACTGTGGTCATTTTCTTGGAAAGCAGGCCAGCTCAAGACAAGTAATGCAGAAGTACTTAGGTGCGAAGGAATGAGTCTCCTAGCACATACATTCTTGTTACTCCTCAGTGGTACACTGATTGAGAAGCAAATCTGAAGGTTAGGTTTTTTATAAAGTGAACCTGTTATATAGAAAAGGTTAATAAAAAGTGTAATCAAAGCTGTGTAAAGAACTGCATGGTAAGTGATAATTAAGTGACACTTAGATGGCACACAGGCTAAGTTTGCTAAAAGCTTTACCACGTGTTTACTGTCTCCAGCAAATGCTTCCTTTACATATAATCGTCCCACTGCATTCTCCATGTTGCCATTGACATAGTTTGCGCAACGACGCCAAACAGCAGTTTCTGAGGTTGTGCCGTAAAGTGCCTGTGAAACATAAACATTAGGTAAAATAGTGACATCTGGGCCCACATGGTGAAGCAGAATGGTGATGACTGGTAGGTGTGTGTTTCAGAGGAGCCTAAATACATACATTTAATTCACATTTGTGTTTATGGCAGTTAGGTGGACTCACTCTGTAATGGGACCATCTGTCACAGGCTGAGGAAATTCGAGAATCGTTAGCAATATTCTTTATCCTTCCAAAACATGAAAGGCAGAGAGAAGAAAACTACTCTAAAAGCTAAGCATGGGAGAGGTTAAAGAGGAATACCCTGACACAAAGCTTATCTGTATTGCAGTTCCAGCTCTGACAGGGCCATTGTGATTATGCAGCAAATTAATTTCTCCAGTGGTAAGATTATGTTTTCCACCCAACCAGCAGCTTCTGTTAGAGCCTCCCACCTTTGGGAGCTTGCAAAGTAGAAACTCGTTTACTCTATGTGATGTTGCTACAAGGTATGCAAGGATTTTGTCATGATAATGTATAAATATGTGATAAAGCTGAGTGGATAATATAATGGTATGACACCTGAACGCAAGGAATATAACAGACAGTGTCATTATAGGGCAACTCTCTGAAATCATATTCTATAATGAAGTTTATATTCCGTAATGAAGCAGCTCCCCATCTCTTCAGAGGTACCGATCAATGACTTTTGGTATTAAAAGCTCTGCAACGCTACACCTTGAACTGAATTACTTGTATTAAAAAGGAAAGTGACTAATGTTTCTTTTCACCCTAAAGCATTAGGGACACAGGAATGGTCTTTTGAAAACGTTACCAGTACAACACAGCACAGAGATACCTACTGCAGATCTCCCTGAAGAGCCTGTGATGTTGGAGCTTTTTGTAACTCATTACTGGCAAATAGCTGAATAGCCTAGAAAATCTGTCAGTCCTTAATCTGTTTCTTTCTTAGATACTCCCTGCACACATACAGGCTGCCTCAGTAGTCATTTGCTTACATAGCAAAAGCCTATACAGCAAAAGTAAATACAACCCCTCTCCCCCAGAACTTAAAGCAAACCCAGTAATAAACATAAGCAGTACTGAGCTTAATTAAATTAATAACTAATTCAGAATGACCATGCAATGAAGAGTCTGGTAGATCACTTTGTGCTGCTCAAGCTTATCCTACTCAATCATAGTTCACTGGTCTCAGCATAATTTGGGTAGAGGGTTCCCTGAGACCATGGTGGACTTGCATCAGACCAGGATTGCCCTTCAACAGGAACCCTGAGACAGACTCTTTTTTAGGTAAGCCCAGTGTCACCAGACGGGCACAAGAAAAAAAGAAGTGGTGCTTTCTAAGCAACAGAAACTTACCCGCTTATTAGTAAAAACAACATGCAATTAAAACGTATTACTGTGGATTTGTACATGTACAGTGCTGATGCATGTGAAATTGCACCTCCTGATTTCATGGGGCATAAATTCTCAACTATAACATCATAGGGAATGCAGTTTTTTCTTCTTTAAATAAATCTTGGGAAAAAAGAAAGATACTGATGTGTTTCTTTGGTGGGAGTAATTGTATCCTGAGGATGCAGTTCCAGTAGGTGTAAGTATTAAACTAGTGTCATGATACTACTCTGCATGCTCTTCCACCCCCACATCTGGGCTTCTTGGCAGTAGATCTGCTGGAAGGGCACAATTTTGAACAATTTTTGACCTTGAGATGGAGAACCAAACATAAGTGATTTAGAGTGACAGCATAGCCCCTCAGTAACACATACAGACCCATCTACCCATGCAGTCTAGTCATCTGTTGAGATCTTCTTGCTGATCTCTCTGTATTTAAAGCAAATGGAGTTTTGAATGAGTAAGCGACCAATTAGCCACACAACCCAGAAAAAAATGGTCTGGGAGATTCATGGAATGCCATAACTGCCCTAACGTTTATATTTGAAAGCAAACTTAACAAAACAAATACTGGTTTATTTCCACGGCATTTAGTGTGAGAAGTTCCAGCTATGCTATATCATATATTATTAATTAATTAGCAGACAATTATATGTTTTTATACATAGACTATGGTAAAATCTTTTTCTGTTGTTCTTTCAAACTTTGACATATTTCTAAATGAAACTTCCTCAGTGAAGTCCCAAGATGTAGTGGGGGGTGACTTTAGTTTATAGAATGCAAAACAGAGTATTCCCTGATGATGCAGACTAAGCAAATATGAAGCTTTTTATAAATGGTTTCATACTTTGTAGGGGAAAAAGCCAAATAATCAATGAATAAGACTGTCCTGTTCAGATATATAAAACTGATCAAACTGAATGTTCATTGACTTCCTCCAGTAATTATTATCTTTTTCTGTAACAAGCAGAATCCCCTTAAAAAGCTGCATATGTGTGTTGAAGTATTTCTTATGTCACGAACAGATACAAGAAAATCGCCTTAACCTTTTTTAATGGAGCTGAGCAAAACAAAGCATAAAGTTCTACTGTGGAAATACAAACATCCCCAATCTGTTTGTGAAATTGATCAGCATTTCTTTAAAAGCACTGAAATATCTGCAGGATCAAATGACTGAAAAACAAGATTGGGCCCATAATGTTTGACTTTGAATGTATTACTTTGGATGCTGAAGATTTTGTAACAAATCAATTAGAACTGTAGAGTAATCATTGCAAATAAATGGGACTCTTCTGTTATCAAAATCTGGATTAATTTAGATTTGGAAAAACATGGAGACCAAGTACCAGAACAGTGCTTTTCAAATCCACTCCACCTATCAAGCATATATCATATAAATTATGTGTACACTCCAGCAGAAGCTTCAGCAAACACATCTAGCTTTTGTGTGCAAAATTCAAAATACATTAAATTTTTATATACAAGTACATAAAAAATTATCTTTTGTGGTTCACAAAAGTCATCTTTACAACTTAGATTAATTTCTGCACCTTACGAAAAGCATTCCTTGTGTCCTTGTAGTTACGGCTTAGGCTGTTGACAAGATCCATTACGAATCGCCAGATCATGTAATTTTGAAGGTCTCTGTTTAACAAAACAACAATAATAAGCTGGTAATGTTTTCAGGCTTTCTAAGTTTATTGGAAATAAAATGCAAATTACAAAAATACCTAACATACCTACCTGGGAGTGTATTTATTAAGAATAGACTTCAGCCTGGTAAGGTATTCTGGATCATAAACAATGACATGTTCGGTGTTATCGACGTTAATTTGTACAGTTGACATTATGTCATTTATGAATTTTGACCAGTTGAATACCTGGAAAATCAAGATGCATTATTATATGGTTAAATCATAAAGAAACAGCATTTAGGTATTTGTTTCCAGTTTAAATATGTTTGCATAACACAAATGCTCTCCCTTTGGTTTTCCTAATAGCTGCACTATTTGTAAACGGAGTCATCATAATCGTAACTGGAGATAATTCATATCCTCTGTGCTCTAAAATCCTATTAAAATAGGGTGGTATTTATCAGAAAGAGTCGAGACATTATTTTGATTTCAGACTAACACAACTAAAAATGTTATGACGCCCTCCTTTTAGCCTGGAAAAGCAGAAATGGTATATTAAGTAAAATTTTCAGTTGCCTTTTTGCTATGTTTGGCTAAAAACTTTTAAGTCAAAGCATGACAGCCTGATTTTCAGTACAGTACGTCTTTGTACCTGTGGGGCAATAAGATTCGTGGTATACTTGACAATCCATTCTGAAGCATATGGTAAGGACTTGTTCTGAAGTACACTGAAGTCCATAAAAGGATTTATTTTAATAGGCTTAAAACACTACATCCACTATCTGTAATGAATTCTCCTCTGCACACCACAGTACTAGATACTGGAGAAGCAACTGATTTGATAGTCAGTCTGCAGCATGCTGTGACAGACAATTCTCAGACAAAGGTTAGAGTTCTTGTTCGTTTTCTGCCTCTCTGGTCCTAAACCCCCATTTTCTTTATGCTGGTATTCACCTTTGCGAGAGGCCCACATAACTTTCATGACCCAGTATCTATGAAAATTACTTTCTGTTAAGTTTTCATTCTGTAGTGTCCACCTAGTCTGAACAGAGCATTATTTTAGTGTGTGGGCACTCTCAACTGGAAACTCACACTAGTTTGCTGATAAGAAAAATAATTTCCCTTTTATAAGTCTTTGGTTAGTAATATCATGTGCCTCAGACAGTAGATGGGTCAAAGGACTGACTGGAGAACACGGAGTCATTCTCTTGCTTACTAAGAGAACGCAGACTGTGGTCACTGCTCGGCTGCACAGCACTGGGATCTGAGCCATGCAGCCATGCTGTAAGTGCGCAAAGACGCCAGGCTGCGTGCAGCCACGTTGCTGTTCCTCCATCACATAACCAAAGCAACAGAGTAGTTATTAATGGGAGGTTATAACCTCCACATTCCCCTGCCCAGGAAGTTCACACCTGCAGCTGATGTCAAGCTAAGTATTTTCACAAGTATTAAGTGTGTTACTTGTCTTCCTCTGTACGATACCAGCTGAGAGAGACAGATCCTTCAGCTTGGAATACTGTAGATTGTACAGTGTTATATATTCCTCCAATTTCTCCATTCAGTTTTTTAGCAAATGACACTGACGTTACAGCTAACTCTATATACACTGCTTCAAATTCTCCATATTGGCCTGAGGTTTCCTAATCCATGGCCTCTGTCAACCACCATTTGACTGAGAAAATGATTCAGAGCAGAAGCTGAAAATTATGAGCAGAAGCTGAAAATCATCATCAAAACTCTAGAGCCACTCAGTGCTTTTACCACATTGGGTAGGTACTCATTTTAGTAATGAAAAGGAAGATGTTACATTTAAGAAAAGCAAATAATCTTTGTACTTTTTTTCCCTAAATTTTTTTGTTGTTAATTTTAAAAATTTTTGTTATGCCTATTACTTTGAAAAGTATTGGTGATTTTTTCCAGTCTGTATCTTTTGAGAGGAAAGTTTTATTGGCAGAGGTAATGTCTTTCATCAGACAAACTGATGTAGCTGAGGAAAGCAGATAAGCATTCAGGAATAGAATCACTTCAGGTTTGAAAGAGAAGCAGCGAACTTCAAGCTAATCTTAGGAATAATTGCTGTTCTATCCTTAGACCATTACAGCAACGCTACCAACTCCCATCATGAGTCTTTTGAGCATTTTTGGATAAATTTAGAGCAGATGATTATTGCTGATCTGCAGCACTCCCCAGGAACTAAAAATAACCAGGGCAATACCATTCTGTGGTGAGAGAAGTTAGTTTCTGACATTATGACTGTAACGGTAACTGTTCAACTAAGACCTGTGGGAGAAGGTAAATTATGAAATGAATTAAGCTAGGCAGAAGTGAACTGTCATATAATTTAAAGTTGAAGAATTTAAAGTCAATAAAACCAGCAGTGATTATGAAACTGTGGTAGGAATAATAGTATTTCATAGTACCTTACTGGCCTCAGAAGACTCATTATGTGCTCCTGCCAGTCAGACCACAGTGCTTTTCCATGTGACACATTAGTTAACCTGCTTGCCTGTTGTGCAAGACTTCTACTAAAGTAGAAGTCATTTATGATAAAAAATATCTATGTCTAGTAAGACGTGATGCTACTGAGGAGGCACACCTTTGTTATCAAATCTTTGGCTATTCTTTAGCAAGACTTTGTGGTGCCATGATTTAAAGGTTATACTGCACAAATGGCACATGGCTCGGGATAAGAGAAAAGGCAGAGCTGGAACATCCTGGCGGAGCTGCAGTGGGAGGAATGGCGAGAATTTTCCTGATTCATAGTCATGATTCCTGAGCTCCTTTCTGCTTGCTTAGGGAGCCCACCTTACAGAGGGAACGTTGGAAAACCAGGACTTCTTGTTCTGAATCTGCAGCTCTGGATAAACAGAGAGGGCCTGAATAGTCACACTATGACATATTTGAATCACTTGGCGGCTGCAGTCTTAACTTTTGTCCTGGGCCCTCTGGAGCTGCTGTGGTAATTAGAGGAAGGGAATTTATTTGTATTTTAATACTCTCCTGACTTCCAGCAAGGGTTATGTATGTGCAAGATTTACCATCCTGAACCCATGAAGGTAAGTCAAGTCAAGCTCATGAAATTTTTTTTCCTTTGTCCTTTTCCATCTCTTTGTGTTGAAGCAGAGGGGCAAGATCTGCCTTCAAGTTAGGAGAAACAGTGGGCACAGAAGCACAGTCTTTTACATATTGTTTAATGTCATCAGATGTTTAGGTAATATATTGTGTGCATGTCAGGTATCCTGTTCAATTCCAAATACAGAAATGTCTTTAAAACAAAAAATTGTCAGGCTTCATTATTTAGTCTCATCAGTCATAAATTAGAGGTTAAAATATCAGATTATTGATCGCTCACCTTATGATCAACTTCCAATGAGAAGTTGTTTTGGAGTTGTGCCAAGGTCATTTTATTGTACAGCAAAAGTGGATCATTTCTGTCTTCAGATTTTGTTGTTGCCTATCAAAGTTAATAATGAGAAAATTACTAAGTACACTGAGTCAGTTCACAGGAATTTTGGTAAGTGGAAGTAAAAAAAGAATTAGTATTTCTGGCTTAATACATTACTATAAGTTTGCATTAACTGTAAAGTACCTCACATATAAGTATGGACGGCATTTTATAGATAAAAAGTATATACAAGGATAGACTAAATGAACTAAATTTCTGATGGTGAAACGGAGCTTTACTTTTCGGATTTGTTTTGTGTTACAGCATCAACAACTCAGGCTGTGCAGCAACACTGGAACATAGACCCATACCACTCACAGCACTGAGGAGACACTTACTGATAGATACAAAAATCTTGTGAGAAGGGAATAAAGGAGATGTATTTATTGAGTATAGGGCAACCCGTGTGCTGCGGTAGGGATGCAGTGTGAGCGTTCTGCTCAGGATGCATGTGCTATCTGATTCATTCTTTCTGGAACCACTCTGTAGAAAGGGAGTCATAACTCAAATAAGCTTCGTATTAGTCTAGATAATGTGGTTTTGCACCAGTGTGTTAAAAATGTGCATACATTAACGTCTTAATGGCACAACTGTATCAGGGCCATTTCTTATAGACAATAAAACTGCCTGACTGCCAGAGAACTGTGCCTGTGGTGGTGCTTTAGGAGGCAAGTTAATCACTGGAGTCTCTAGACAGCAAATGTCAGCAGGGTGGTCTCTGGAATTAGGGCGCGGACAATGTAGACCGAGAGAAGGCAAAACCAGCACGTAATGGTAAGTACGCCCTTCGTCTCTTGATATCTTTCTGTTCTTTTCCTCAAACAGTAGTGTGTCCCTTGCGAGGATGCTTCTGCAGGCTTCTGAACTTCTGAAGTGCATTCTTGTATCCTCTTTCATACCTTTGTTCTCATGCAGAAGTACCTTGTGACAGCATCAGCACTTGCTCCCCTCATACTCCACCCTCTCTTAATTTCCACTTTCTTTTATGGCAAAGAGAGAAAATGCAGGTACACAAACGACTACAGGAAAAGAGTGATCTTGTGATCCATGAGAGTAATTCATGGGAGAATCTACATCGCTACTGCCTGAGTACTCTTAACTGACTCGGTCAGGAGTGAGAATAGTAGATTTTACCCATTTAACCTGTTTCGGAAAAATCAGTCATGCCAAGTCTGATTTTATCTCTGTCATTTTTTAAAAAAAGATTCTCTTCTGCTTCCTCTTTCCTAATCTGTTGTGCATTCAGTACTTTTTTCTGTGTTTTCTTTAACAAATTCCCAAGAACACAATGCCAGCTCTCTTCCAGTAACATTCAGGCTGGTGCTGAGTTTTCGATGAAGTTAAAAACAGAGGCAGCAGCAGCTTACCCACCACCAACTGTACTCTCTACCAGCAGCAACTGCTGTAGAGACATTTCAGTTGTGGTTTCCTTTCGTACTCCCCTTCAAATCTTTCTCCAGTGGATTTCTTTTCTTGTAATAATTTTCCTTCTCTGATCTAAGCCCAGAGGTGTTTTTTCTCAGGAAAATGTGAAGAAAATCAAAATCAGATGGTTTTCATTTATACAAATGGGGGGGAAAGGTCTTCCTCTGCCAAACACATGCCCTTGCTATCAGTGTAACTTGAAAAATAGCTGAAGCTAGAAAATATTATTTGGCTTGTTTTACAGTCATCCTCAGCTTCAGGTTCTTCTGAAATGTTCAGTAATCATAAGCCATGTTTTTGCTCATGAATGCTTGAATTTCCATTTGTTTTTCTCTGTTCAAATTCTAGCTATTTCTCCAAGTCATACTTTAATGGAGAACAGTGTTTGATTAAAAATGCCCTTGGAACAATCAGCATTGTGGAGCAGCTTGTGCAGGACAAACATTACTTTGTGTTGCATGGCAGGCCAAGGGTTGGGAATCTACTGCTCTGATAACCAAACAGCCCACGGGAAAAAAAGGACAAAGGGAGAAGAAGCCCGACAGCATCTCCTCAAACTCACTTTCTAAAACAGACTAAACAGAAACCAAGTCTCTCTCTTGCTCTCTTTCTTCTCTTGAAGGGCTTCTGTGAACAGATTAGGATAAAACACTTTGCTATTTGGAAAACAGCTAACTCAAATATTTTCCTTTGCTCATTAGAAGGCATGTCTTTCTTATTATGTGTTCCTCTTAGGTGTTCCAGGCCCCATACATTTTTTGGTCAGCTTTTGATCCCACAAAATAACATTAGCAAGCAACTTAACAACTCAGCTTACAGTTAGCTTTCTTAGGTATTAAGGAAAAAGTCAGTTATTTAAAGGATACTATAAAAATGTTTTTCTTACATTGGCAATCTCCTTCTCCAGGTCCATAACTGTTTTCATTTGTTCAGAAATATTGCTCTCATTGAAAGAAATATTTCTTTCTTGTAGGATTAGTTTAGCTACAGAAATCATGAAATCAACATAGGCAGAACATGCCTGCAGGAAAAAATACAAACATTTTAAAGACAAAACTCTTCAACGTATAGCATACCTTGATTATCTTTAAGGTTTCATCTTCATTTTTTTGAACTACAGTTCTTCATCCCTTTCTTAAATAATTTAATAGTGATTTATTCTGAAATACTGTTAGATCACAAATAGAAGTTAACTTCGAAAATTCCCTCATGGAAAATTGGTGTATAATTTGTAGCACTGTTCAAAGCTAAACAGTCTCAACTACTGCACTGTGTTTTCATTATTTAAAATGAGACATTTGTAGGTCCATATTTAAACCATCACCCGTGTTTTTTCTAGCTCACTTTAATTACGATTTCCAAAAATACCGCTTCCAGAGAGCAATGTTCCCAGAAACATAAAACCGAGAGAAATGCTGATGGACTGTGTTGAATTAGCATTGTGGGAAAACTACTCCCAGAAGCTGTGTATCTCCTCTGTTGCTTCTTGGAGCATTTAGAAATCATGTTGCTGTATCTAAATTTAGCATACCTAGATATACTATCGACAGTATAGCATATATTAAATGTAACATATCAGAATTCACCAAGGATAAGAATGGAAATATGGAAGTATATTCTCTTAAATGTTACGCTGTCAAATATCTACAGATCTCATTATATTTTACAGAACTTAGTATTATTCTAATTCCTCTTTAAGCCACACTCATTTTCCCATCAACAGAAATGCTGTTTTCAATATGCTTTTTAAATGCAAATAAAAATACGTAATATTAGATTAGCTATCTAATAATAAATCTGTTTTATGCAAAATAGTGTAATCTACTAAAACAGTGGTAAAACCTAGGATTAATAAGGTGTGCATGTCATCAACTTTATTAATAGAAATATTTTGGTATGTTCAGCTCCTAAGGCAGTAGGACGCACCCTTTTAACGAATGCTACATTTATACACCCATTCTGATAACTACCTTCCCTGCCATCCACCTCCTGTCAGCCTCCCCGACCTGCCAACAATGCTGTGCTATGACAGGCTGTGTGTGCTGGAAAACTGAGCAGCTCATGAAAAGCACTGACTTCAAAAAGACAGGTGGCTCACAGCATCTTGAAGGGCCGAACTCTCAGTGTTATTTTTAATCAAGATAGATTATTTTACCAGAAAGAGAAAAGCCCACGAAACCATTGACAGCTACAGCAAGTCACAAAAGAGAGCGCATACCAAGCCTGCAAATGCCATTTTAAAATATCCAAACACAATTTATAAGAATTCAATGCAGACATTACCCCAAACCAGTAAGTCAACAGAGATCTTCAGGTACCAATCAATGGACTTTATTTTTGGCCTAAAGTGCAGATAATTGTACGGTCAGGTAGCAAAGAGCTAAGTCAGCTAATTTCAGATGGACTGTATAAGTACTCTGACATATTTTAGTGGGAACCTAGATGTCAGAATAACTCCTGTATGAGCAGAGGAGTCATATATTTTACAAGAGAAAAAGATTTTTAAAATCTCTTGTTCACAGATTCCACTTGTGGCTTTGCAGTGGGTAGTCCTGACAAAGCCAGAGGTTAAAGTCCAGGAGGCAGATATCTTGTTTGCTACGTACAGCTCAAAGAGTAGAGTGACACAGCAGGAAATGGAGCCTAGAAAAGGCTGCTATCAGAGTGCAGGGATTGAAAGGAGGAAAGTCTCTCACTTGAAGTATTCATGCTTGTAAGAATATTATGAATCTGCCTTTCAGTGATAAATCTCTGGGGTTTTTTAGCAGTTTTTTTTTTTTAAATACTTCCTCCTCTACTTTACAGCAGTGGAAGGTAGTATGATACTTTCTGGTAGGTCAAAGATTAGAATGGGAATTGTCTTTCAGTGCTGCAGTTTATGTAATACAAGGAAGAGAGCAAATTGTGATACATGAGCCAGCTCCTAGAGGCCATAACACATGCGATAATAATGTAACAGAACAGTTAATACAGTAATGATTGTCTTTACTAGCATATGATCTGTAATTAAATGTAATCATTATTAGAGTATTAACTGTTAGCTTATCAGCAAAATACCAACAAAACCAAAACGTTTTGTATGCTTTCTCATTGGCTCTGCATTTGATTACACAGAAGAAAACTGTCTAATTAAAGGTTACTGTGATAGCAGTTTCAGCTACCACATGACTTCAGCAAATACATATACTTCAGCTCTCAAGGACTTAAAGCACAACCAAGATTAGCAACGAGGGATACACAGTGTCACTGCTAACAGGTTAATGAAAATGCATACGAATAATAACTAAACATGAATTAAAGAAGACCATATGAGATTTTAGGTATCTGAAGCAATTTCTATGATATCACATACTTTAGCTGCTGCATTTTCATCCAGCAGTTGACTTAGGGGACTATGATCTTTTCAGATCTTTCATGCAGAAAAGTGTGTCTTTGGTTCCGAATGGTTCTTTTTTCCTTTCTAAGCCTCTTAGTGATATGATTAGTCCACCTGGACTCCACTGACACCTGCAGCATTTGCCAATCAATGCCAGTTGATGATAGCTCAGAAATGGCATCCTTTTTGTAGCAACAGAACAGGGGTGATCCATAAGCACTCGTATTCTATCTTAATACAACTTTAACAGTTATGAGGTACCTCTTGATTCAGCTGTGAAGCCTGGCAGAAGCTGTGTAGCAAAGCTAAATTGTCATGTTTGTTTCCTTCCAAGAGGTCCTAAAAAGTCAAGTAACTGTTCCTCTTCTGACTTGGCTAATCGTACAGGAATTGTGTGGAAAAGCTACTACTATTATTTTCTTCCACATATATGTTCAGTCATTACAAGAGGAATGGAAGAGAAGGAAAGGGGAAACAGGAAAGGAGACAGGTTGAGATGTCCAGGGTGTAGTGATTCCGGAGGAATGTGCAGTCTTCTCATCCAGTGCAGAGACAATTGGTACGTACTGGCAACTGGAGCCTAGACAAAACCCCCTTGGCTCCTAGTGCAGCCAGGAAGATCAAACTAGGTCACTAACATTTATGGCATAATATTGTAACACCTCATCTTCAGGACACTTGTTACGCTCCCTCCCATTCTTAGGTAACTGATTTCTACTTGCCCTTCATCTCATTTCTCTATATCCTCTTCATTTCCCTTTTGGCTCTCTTGCCTTCTTGCATACTTACCCATTGTTAGAACTTCCTTCTCCAGTCTGTCACACGTGCTATTCTCACCTGCAGATCAACCTTGTTTTAAATGCTCATCATCATTACCTTTCTAATTCCAGTTTCCCCAATTCTCCCAGTGATGTTTCCCAGGGGCAGTATTGGAATCTCTCTGGGGAATCTCTTGGGTTCCTGCTCTTTGCCTGTCCCCACTCTTGAGGATATGTCTGCCTTGAAAATACAGGCTGAAACTTCTAAAATGTAGTCAGTGATCTGTCAGCTTCATCTTACCTCTTGGTATGCACCAGTGCATTCGTAGTAGTCACGAGAAGGCAGGCCAAGCCCAGGCTGATCAATCTATAAATTCAAATAAAAATTAAAAAGTGCTTAAGGACAAAACGGCATAGCACCGTACTATTCTTTGTTCAATTATAGGTCACTGATGCTTCACTGTTGCCAAATTATCTTCTGGCCAAAGGGAAGTTTCTCTCTCATCCTGTTGCCCTCCTTTAATTCTTTTCACTCTCCTTACACCTTTTGTCTTTCTTTTCAGTCTTTTTTTTTCTGTTGCTGAACGATGCATGCTACATGTAACCAGTGTGAAAACAGTGGATATACAGAAGACAAAACAATCCACAGACAAGCAAGGCAGTTACTGCATCTTTGAAATTCATACATGCAATGTGGTCCAGGATCTAGCCACCCATTGACAAGAAAGATTAGACCTTTGTTCTTGTAACTGTTGCGTCTCAGGAGTAGCTGGTGAAGATTCACCGTACGTAATACTGTCTTCCGCTGGATTTTCCATTTTCAGAGATCATCTTACATTTACAGGCAGGGCACTCTCGACATACTCCTTATGCAAATACTCTCAGCCACTTTCATATCTGTGCCAGCTGACTGCAGGTCCCGTTAGTACTCTGGCATCTGAATACCTTGTAAAAACACAACCCCTTTGTGGGCTTTCTGCCATTGGGACCGTAGCCCAGGTTTTCAGTGACAGAGCTTTCTGCCTGAAGCACATGGTAAGGAAATCATGTTTACTTATTTGCTTGCATGCATATATAAGTAGATCATGTCTGTCATCTGTCCAGTGTACACATAAATTGTCTGTGTGTCTATATATGTCTCTTGTTATTCCTGTCTCACTGAGAATAACAGTGTATGAGTGCAGAATAAAGACGTTAACTTTGAGAATGGACAGTACACTGTGAAACTGATAATTTTAAGTTTGAAAACTACATAGATTCACAAACTCATCTACAACTTGCTCTGGTAAAATTCAAATCACTAACGTTTCTCCTGGTTAACGTTTATCTCTATGCTTCTAGTTATTTTGCTGCACTTTTATGATCAACAAGGCAATGCCACCCAGGGAGACTTACATGAATGATATGTGCTGTGGAATTTTTATCATCTGTGCCAACGAAAAAATTAATAAGGACCTTTTTCCCGTATCTGGAGTTCAGCTGTGCAATAGCTGTCTCAGCTGTCCAAGCAGTACCTAAGCAAATAAAAGGTATACTCAGTCTCTATTTTTGGTAAGCAATGAAAAGTACAGTAATTTAGAAATTTCAACTGAAAAGGAAATAAACACAGATTATCTTACCATAGGAAGAATCCCAGTTAGTTGTTGCTACAGGCCAGTCAGATACATCTGGCAATAAATTGATTAATGGCCTTCCACCTCGGCTATCAATGGTAGCTTTTGGAAAAATAAAATGAGTTACCATGACATTTTAAAACACACAAATGTTATACTATTATAATGAGTTCAGGATAATGAAGCTGAGAAATATGTTTTCACCATCACCACAATAGGAGTATGCTCTGATGTATGACTGTGCTTTAACATTTAATTTTAAAAACATGTTTTGGTCATGACTGCAAACAGCATATGCAAATCCTTGCAACCATGACATTGAAGAACTATTGTATTTTCACTCCACAGACAGCTTGAAATAAGACTTTTGAGAAGTATTAATAACATTGTAGAAACTATAAAAACATGTGATTCAGGAAGCACTGGTAACTGTTTTACTGCTCTTCATTCTAGTGGCAGCATCTAGCTCCAATTCTTGAAATAAATGATCTCCCTGTCTTTCTGGAAGCCTGGTATGCCAGTTATTTTCCACCTCATCCTTGATAATTTCTACAAAACAAGTTAACTCACATTTAACTGAAAGGATTTGAGATAAGATATCTGCAGCAAATGGGTAACTGAAGAGTAATGTAATCCCACCTAAAATATCAAAGCAAGTAAACCGAAGAAACAGCACTGACTTTACTATTGACATTCTTATTTGACTTCATAGAATGGGTACATTTTAGTTTTCACGAAGAATTTCTGAAAAATTATGCACAGAAACTAGGAGGATATCGGTATAGCTGACTGTGAAGATGGGATTCTTTGGATGATATTTATATGTCCTATATGCAATAAATTGGGGAAACACTTACTTTCATTTATGCATGATCTGTACAGGGTTTTTGCCTTCTGCACTGCTGGTATATCATTACTGCTTGGTGTGTCGAGGACATCTGAAACACACAGACAGCAAATACATCTTAATATCTGATCTTTATTGGAAAGATACTGAAGGAACCATAGAGGATACGATACCATCCTGAGGACCAGAGGGTGGACGATAAGTGCTCCCTGTCCATCTCAAATTCCAGGGAGGCTTTGCCTTTCAACAGCTAAGGGGAAAAAGCTCTGGAGATTATATGGCTTGCAATTACATCAGTCGGTGTAACTGAGCATAAAATTTATATTGAGCATAAAAGAGTCAGGTAGATACTCTGTGGATCATCCTTGGTGAAATACAAATGCTCTGACTTTTCAGGGACAGTTTTTAGGTGACCAAGCTATTGTATGAAGCGAATTGCTGTCAGGGCCCTAGGTGTACCAGCAGGCTCTAACTGCACTGACCAGCCTGTAACCATCTTTTCCTGTAATTCTAATCTGCAATCTCTTCACTGCAGACGGGAGTTTAGCTGTTTGTGTTCAAGGTCTGCTTTGGTATGGTGCAGCTGTGTGACTGTGAACTTCTGTGAAAACAGCTACATTGTAAGAAAGAGCCATGAGAAGCCTCATCTGGTGCCTCCATTTGTGCACCCTATGCCTGTTGGCTCAGGAGCAGCAGTCCAGGTCAGGCCCTTGCCCAGGCCTTGTAGGTATGCTGGACCTGGCCTCGTACCTTGCTGAGCCTGACCTTGCCTGGCCAACTTGCCTGCAGACCTGCTGTATGACTGTGGACTTATCTGGTGATCATGGGGCTGTTGGCAGGTCAGTGGACCTGCTCTGCTCTTCTGGTTTGGGTCCTGTGGGACTGAGCCCCTTGTCTGTGAGGCCTCTGACCCTGCCTGCCTCGACTCACAGTCGGCTCCTGGCTCGCCTTTCCTTGTGGCGCAGCCCACTCTGGCCACTACTTTACAATTACTCCAATTACTTCTTTACAGTTGCTTTGGTCCACAGAAACTTAAACCTAAGGAACACCATGGCATCCATAAACTGCGGACCTGGCAAAACCAGAAGATATGCAAAGTAAAAAAAGGATATTCAGTCTGGAGAGAGTGGTTTGGAGAATGTTTCATGAGTATAAACTGACTTCTTTGACTCTGTTATTTTCATCTGAAAAAGGGGAATATGGACAATTGGACACTATTACATTTTGTGGAAAAAGGAGTATTTGTAAGTTTAGGATGTGACTAGTTAGAAAATTGCTTGCCTGCTCTTTGGGATTTAGCTGATGGCAGGACACAGGGCTGCCAGAGAGCAACTTGCAGCATTTCAGCTGACTCAACACAGGCAGACCTCTTTCTTCTTCACCTAGCTTGGCTGCTATTGTTAGTGCATGAGGGTAATGATACTGATTTCAGTTGTTATAATATGCAGATGAGCACAGACAGTCCAGATACCAGAAAGGTCAGGGCTGGTCAACTCTGCTCCAGTGTCAGACACAACAGCATAACTTCCACAGCATTCTCCAAGCAAACAGTTTGTGGTAGATTTGCCCTGAACCGAACACAAAGAAACCGAAATATCTGGTAGTATTTTAAGCTTTGCTAGACAACCACATCTTATTAGAATAACATGTAAGCCAAAGAAGAAACTTTATATAGTCCACAAACATAAACCCCACTGACCTTTTAGAACAACTTCTAGTTCGTCTCTTAAAATGTCAAAGTTGCTATAACGGGAGCTGGTTTCTGGAATGACGTTCCTCTTAAGCCATCCTCCACAGGCATATTGGTAAAAATCATTACAAGGCTCTGCAGTGGTGTCCATGTTCTCAAGGATTCGGGCTGCTGTAATACAAGACAAATCACGATATAAGGAATCTTTAGAGAAAATAAATGAATACATTTCCTTGCTCTGAAGAGGGAAGTAATAAATTATTTCCTTTAGTTTAGAATAGGCTCAAGCGTACTTGAATGTTCTGGGCCAAACAAAGTACTAGTCAGTGAACAACAAATTACTATTCCTTTACTGCCCACAACTTATATACTTTTCTGTTGCCTGTGTTTACTGATGGGTAAACTGACTGATGTTCCTACTCCCTGTGAGTGGTTGCTCAGTTTTAAGTAAAATGTAAGATGTTTCATTCACTGACTTCACTTCTTTGTATTGAAATGTGGTGAAAAGAGAAATTAAAGGCACAAGACAAATCAGAGGTTAAGTATCCACTGTAATGTAATTTAAGTAATTAAGTATGATGTAGCCTCAGCTGAATCCAATCTATGTCAATAAAATAATGACTTTGTCCTGTTTAAGTTCTTGTCAAGAAAGTTTTCCTATAAATGCCTTCCTGAATCTACATTGATTTTTTAGACCTATTCCACATTTTATTCTAGAACTGATACTGCCTCTTGCTCTCCCTGTTGACCCTCCTGAAGTGGCTCATCAGAGATGAACTGTTCACTGACTGATCGTGACATGGGATTCTCTAATGAAATCTAATTCCTTGATGACAGTTTCCCAGCTGCTGTTCATAAACCTTCTGGGCTTTTTTGTGTTCCTCTTCCACCTAGACTGCTTTCACCACTAGTATGCTAGCACGAAGTCTTTCACAGAAAGGAGAGATGCTAGGAGTCAAGCAAGAGCTAGTGATACCTCTGAATTTCCCAGGGTACTGAATATCCTTGCCATTTTTCAGACATTATTTTTAGTAAATGGTGAGGCTTGTGATTTCAAGTGTTCATTCCTCCCACATGGGTGAGTCAAATATTTATAGTTATTTCTCCAGTACTTTCAATATTTTCCATATCTCTTATGCTGGTGGAAATGAGAGGTGGATAGACAGGCTATAGTATTTATGTTGACTTGCCTTTCCCGCCCCTGCCTCGTTTTTCTTGGGATTTTCAGTTGGCTTAAGAGTGTTATATTTTAGGCCAACATCTGATGGTTTTACAACGTTCCAGTCCTTGGAAGATGGAAGAAGCCATGAGCAAACACATTTTCAATTTTAGACTGCTTAAGTAGCATAAAAACCACTGTGGAAATAGGTGCAATGCCTAGCACCTGATTCTCTTCCTTCTGAAGTCAATGGCAGGCTGATTTCAATTTGAAAGGATACAGGATCATGCCAACAGCCAGAGATTGTGAAATTCACTCATGTTTTTACTAAGTTTGACACTTGCTTTTTACCCATTCTTGAGAAAGCCAAGCATCCGGTCCTACTGTCCAGTCTATTGCAGCAAGGAATTTCCCCTTTGCCTGTAAACTTGGACAAGAGGCAATGGACACATACAGAAATAAGAGAAAAAAAAAAATATATGCTTTTGAACTTAAGAAAAAACTTCTTACTATAAGGGGGGTCAAACACTGGAATGGGTTGCCAGGGAAGTTGCTAAGTCTCCATCTAGGAAATAATCAAAACCTGACTGGACAAGATCCTGAGCAACTTTCTCTAGCTGACCCTGCTGTAAGCAGGGCCGTTGGACTGTGGTCTCCAGAGGCCACTTCCAACCTCAACTATTCTGTGATTGTGTAAACTCTGGGACTTGTTTCTGTCTAGTTTGTCCTATTTCATTTAGGGGAAGGGGAATGTTTTGAATGGTGCACTTTATTCCTGTCCTAGCTCCATCTATTTGCTGTAAAAGAGGAAGATTGCTAATTATTACTAAAATCTCCTGGTTTAAGGGTATCCTTATGAATATCTCTGCTAGGCTGGAGTAGCATCTGAAGGGCAACACTGTCCCTTGGATTATCTTGGCATGTGTTAGTACAGCAACAAAGACTTTAATAGCCAGGACTGGACATCACAGCTGGCTCATTCAGAGCAGTGTGCCAGCCCTACCAAAAAGTAATGGTAGGATAGAGAAATCTTGTGACACCAAGAAGAGATGGTTCTTATCCACTGTCTTGTCACTTTAAAAAAAAAAAAAAAAAAAAACCAAACAATAAGAAATCCACATCTTGCATAAATCTGAGAAATTATTAAGTGTCTTATGTAATATCAAACCTTGCTTTAACTGTGCAATCAGGTTGCTCTATTTGTAGTCAGCATATGTTTAATCTTCCTTGCCTACTACTATCACACAAAACAATCACCTATCATAACGTTTCTGCTGTAAAGTCCAGGCTAGCCAATATTAGCTAATCAACTTTTACCAAAACTTGAAGTTTAAATACTGCAAACATAACAGAAAGAGATCAGTCATGGGAACTGTAGTCTTTCACTTAAGGCTTCATGCAAAATACATGTATTAAGTATTCTCCTCAAGAATACTCTCCTCAAGAGTGTAATTTGCACATCTGAACCCCAAGATAACCATTCATTATTTGGCTGATACCCTGGATATATTAAAATCAATGGCATGTGATTTTATTATCAACCAAGCCCAGAAGCATAATGACACATGAATTGCCCCTTCGGAATCAGTGGGACCAATTAGGCTGCACAGAATCCTAAACATGCTCTAAGTTATTTGTAAGTTGATACTTGTGCCCAAAGAAGCTTTATGGTAAGTTCCTGGCTGTACACACTGAGACATTTTTGCTCTGGAAATAAGAAGTGTGAGACTGATTAATATTTTGTTATTTTAATTCTAATACAGGTTAATTCATACATATACAAATACAGATAATACATAGTATACTTTTCATTAGTTCTCAGTGTTGCTTTGATGAACCAGTGTTTAGGTTTGTTCCTTTTCTCACTTGTTTATTCAATTTCCTAGCTGTCACTGAAGAATGTAGAGCCTTATCTCAATTACTTGTAATGATTAATTTTATTGTAGTACTCCTGATTGCCAGTTGTTGCTTTAATAGCTTACAAATAAAGTAATATAAGCTGACATAACAACCAGTGACCTGGGGAGGATATAGGAGAAACACAATATGCTTACCTAGGTGAAATTGATATGAGCGAGATCAAAATTCCCTATTCTCATCAGTCTGTGCTGTCTGAGCTCAGGAAAATTAGCAGAGACTATGTCAGCTTATTCAAAAAATGCTCAAATGTACAAATCACATGGTGCCTTCATGTGCTACACTGCAGTGGATTTCACAAACCTTGATAACATTATCATGCTGTTACTGATATTTTACCCTGTGTATAACCAATTGAATTTTCATTACATTTTTTCTTCTGGTCATTTATTTGAAGCCCTCTATTAAATATACTATAAATTCTGTTAGTATCTTCACTTTATTCTTTTTCAGTGGCTTGTACCTATTGCAAAATTTTGAAATTAATTGCAAAAAACCTGTTACAGTATTGGTCAGTTCTGCTGTCAGGCATTACCATTTCATTTAATGTCTATTCCTAATTATATTTCTTGAAAGACCACAGTTTTCCAAAGTTCATACCTCTTGCTTTCTATCTGTATCTATCTGTCTAACTTCTCCTGTGTGTTATCCTACATAGTCTGGAAGAAGCAGGCAAATTAAAAATGAACTGTTAGGAAATCCTGATTTGAAGTAGTATTAAACTTGTAGATTCATACCAGTAAGATTAGTATTAAACAGCAATAATACAGTTTATTTCTCTGGTTTAAGCACGTTACATTGCATTTTAAAAATACTAATTTATTTTGTTACTAGATTATATAATTCTGACAAACTCTTTCAACTATTTTTGAAGCTCTTTGAGCACTGAAGGCCTGAGCAGATGCCAGCTAACCATCCTGGGCTCCTGATTCACAGTGTTCTGCTTCTGGAGCCAAAAGCTCACTCTAGTGACCACCTAATCGAACAAGTCTTCCAGGTGACTATGTCCTTACCAACACTTGCCTCCCCTTTTCATAATCTGACTATATTTCATTTAATGGCCATGTAAGTGCGGAGAAGGTCCTGCACTTCTATAGCAATTTCTACCTTAAACGCATTATACCATGGTGGGCCATGGAAATCCTGGCTCAGTTAATAAATAACAATTTTAAATTCAAACTGGTCATTCCCAACTTTGCTTAGAACTATCCGTTCTAAATTGTTTACAGACAGATGCAGTATTTGGAACTGACAGTTCTGTAATGGCTAGCACATCCAAACTTCATGTGGGGGCTCCCTGATCCTAACTGCTTCCTGCATTGTAAGATTTCATTGCTGCAACAGTCTTAATAGACCATGCAGATTTTTAGCTGCTTCTGGTAATTGACCCTTGCTAGGCAGAACACATACTAATGCTACAGATCATAATATGGTCAGAAGTAAGTGTTCCAGTTTGACATCCTTGCTTTTGCATCTGTTTCGATCTTATTTGAGGTATAGTCCCACAGCTAAAAGTTAATTATAAAGATTATAATTTACTCAGATATACTGGTTGCTTCCCAGGACTCTTACAGTATGTTAGGTAAATACCAAGTATTAACACCTGGTAAAATACAGAAGCTATCTTTTGCCCGGTTGTGTTCCAGGCTGGAGTGTGCAGTTCTTGCACATGTAGTTACTCATAAGAGTAGTTCCCCTGTCTGCAGTGGGTCAGTTTTCATGTCCTATATAGGGACAGCAGAATGCAGATTACAGAAAAGCTCTATGATGCCAAGGAGCTCATTTTCCTGTCAGTAAAAAGCACTTTCATAGAATACATTTATAGCACTACCCTGGCATTTTACATGTTTTGAGACTGAATTCTCACCACTTCTTTTAGACTTATTCTTTCAATATTTGAACTAGACAATTTGTAGAATACGGGGCAGATGACAGCGAGTAAATGAGATAAATGTGTGAATAAAATAAAGCTGTATTTAATGAAAAATGAAAAGAGATTATAACATTAGAACCACACTGTACCTTTCTATTTTTGGGACATTTTAGTCTGTCTACCCTTTTTTCTCATTTTATATTTCATAGAATCATAGAATCATTTAGGTTGGAAAAGACCTTTAAGATCATCAAGTCCAGCCGTTAACCTGGCGCTGCCAAGCCCACCACTAAACCATGTCCCTAAGCACCANAAAATAAAGCTGTATTTAATGAAAAATGAAAAGAGATTATAACATTAGAACCACACTGTACCTTTCTATTTTTGGGACATTTTAGTCTGTCTACCCTTTTTTCTCATTTTATATTTCATAGAATCATAGAATCATTTAGGTTGGAAAAGACCTTTAAGATCATCAAGNTCCTGTTATGTAATTTTGTAAGCCTGCCATTTTTCCCCATCAATGTCCTTACTGTAATGCTTTCCCAATTTTACTTCTGTATTGAGAATCTAACATTTAGTAAGAATGTTTATTTATTCCCTTAAATATTTGTATGCCGTTAAATCTTTTAACAGAAGCATAAAAGAGTAAAACTATTCTGCTTAATTCATTTAGCCACTTCTTGCTAGATCTTCAGTTTACATTATGCCTTATTTCTCCAAACCATTTACCGCTTTTCCTTTTGAGTTCATTCATCATTACGTAGTCTATCTGAACTTCTTTTTAACAGATATGTATAAATATTTAGCTGAAAATGAGCATCTTCAGAGACTAAAAAAGTCAAGTAGATAACTAATTTGATCATTTTTCAGACAACAGCATGAGCTTTCATGGTGGCAGAAAAACACCTTGGAGGTGTAACTAAAAGACAGTGATGACCACCTGAAATAAATTCTGTAAGATACTTAGACTGTGCTAATGACAACATGCATTTATTTAGGCAATGGACTGCCTTGCGCCTCCACCAATGGATGACTCCACAATGGATGTTATATCTGGTATACAGATATAACAAGGTGATTATACATGTAGGGGTTTCCTCCTGACTTGGAGAAGGGTGCTGCATGGCATGAAAGGAGAAAGCAGGGCAGAGCTGGCATAGAGCCCCTTTGAAATATATGTTGGCACAGCCAGCTAAATGCTCCTTTCTTTTGAGGAATGAGAGAGAGAGGCTGCTTTCGAGCCTAGGATCAGTCTGTATTAATGAGGTGAAGGAAGTGTTATAAAGAGAATGGGGACATTTAGAAGTAGATTAAGCCAAAAAAAAAAGGAAACCAGCATTAATGGATCTGGAGGAGAAAACAAAGGATAAGAGTTATAGGTGAGGGGAAAGGGAGAACATGGATAACTACCACTTTACCTACTACTAGAGGATATATAGTATGGAACTCTGCATTTCTCTGGTGCATTTTAGTAGCCTTCTAGTAGAGTTCAGGCCAGGATGTAAACTAAGAAATTTTTATGCGGTTGTTACTGAAGGATGAAGTTAGCTTGTCAGACTATAAAATTTGGAATTTTTTCTGGACATGAAGATTAATATTGCATCTCCTCAAACAGCAGCATGGCATCTTTAATGGCTATCAATGATCAAGACTTTCTTTTAATGTACCTTCTTTAGAAACATAGCCTCTGTTTGAATTCTGACTTGGAGGTGGGTGTGGGGAAGAGCCATTCTCCGATTCACTTAAAGCATTTCCTGAAGCTGGAGGCATTCTTTGGACAGTCTGTTCGTAAGTTTTAAACTAGCCAGACCCTGATGACTTTGTAAGCTCGACAGTATCACTTCACAAGATTCTACATTTGTAGAAGAACTATGCTAAGAAAATTATTTGGGTTAGCAGATCCCATGCCTCAATGTGCCACACTCATCTGCAGTTGGATGGGAGCATTACATGGTGGTAATTTTGTTTAAAAATACATAAATTAATTTAAAAGGTATATATTTTCATTCTTACCTGATTTTATACAGTCTGATGTTTTGCAAACCCCATCTAAAAGAGAATACAATCATACTCTTAATTCTTTACTGAATGTCAATATAACAAAACCTACTGTAAATATTATTTTCATTGACAGTCGCTTTAGCATTGCATTTAATTGCAGTGTACAGTAAGATAAAGATGAATGGACACCTTAAACTCAGTAAGTGAATATTTATAGGATCAGGCTCTAAAAATACTGTCATCTTCATCCCTTTAGGGTCATTCAGTGCTAGTCACTCATCATGTGGAATTTTTGTAGTCATCAGAGGAAATGTCCTATCAATCAATTAGAGGTGGGCAAAATATTATTTTTATAACAAACAAGAAATTTAGACAAAAATAGCACATGGACTGAAGACAGTTGCAAAGTCAGTTTGAATTTAGCAATACCTTACAATGACAAGAAGATTTTGGAGGAATTATATGAAAATTCTGAGACATTCACTCTGAAGTCTTCTAAACAAAATACAAGGTTCAGGAACATGAAAATGTTTCCTTTTGCGACTTTAAAGCATTTTTTTATTTTTCATTTCAGAATGGCATTTTTCCATTCCATAATTGAATTAGACTATAATAAAAACTTTAAACAAAATTATTAAGTGCTTCAAAATGAAACAAAGCATTTCATTTCCAATATAAGGAAACATTCTAGTTTGACCTCAAATGGAAATTTTAGCTTCTCTGTATTATCTTTTCCAAAAATTATCAGGGTATTTACCCCCGAACGGAATTATTTTCAAATGTTTTGGTATGGCTGCTGAATCACAAAACCTCTTAGTATGACAACACTCACTGAGAGTCCTTGCTGCAACATTGTGTAAAAGGAAAAAATAGGATTTTCATAACATATACAGGAATATGGAGGAAGCACTGTAGTTTGGTTTTCTTCAGCAGTGTTGTATTTTGTAGAGTTTTTTGCTTACTGAAGCATTAATTACAAACAGAAGTATTGCTAAGTCAGAATAAGCAGATGTTTTGTGTTTACCACAATTTTGCATGAACAAATGAACTTACAGTGTCCCTGTTGGAAAAAAGCAGTTTTGTGTCAGTGTCCAGCAATAAGAAGTGCGGATGCAGCTTTACATTTCAGATAATTGTGTCATATTGGCTAGTGACATACATATGAAATATCATTATGATGTAGCAGCTATTAATCATCTAATTTTATACACTGGGTAAGGTACAATTTTCTATTATCGGGCAAATAATTCTGAGCTGACCTCATTATTTTATTTTTTTAATGTTTTATGTAGTGCAGCTACATATACAATGCAACACAGTCTTTTCTAATACAACATTTTAATATAATGCAACTTCCTTTTCTTTTTACTCTATACTATCAACTGGATTCTATTTATTAAAGAATTTTTTCATAATTTCTTAAAAGACTTTTATATTCATATGTATTTGTACATTCAAAGACAGTTTAAGTGTACTCACCATCATATGTTGCATACAGAACTATCATTGTGATCGCTACAATAGCTAGCAGAATCGCTACAACAGCTAGCCCTATTTCCAGGCCACTCCATCGCAGTTTCTTCTTTGGTTTTGGAGTATTCATTTCAGTTATATCCATCTGGCTTTCTGACTTGCCCATAACCCAGTGTCTGAAAAGAAAAAGGGAAAATTCACTGGAGGACTGACATTGAGCCATAGGTCTTGAAACTGGCTCCTCAACTGCACAGTAACAAAGATGCTTTCTGGGTTAGTTTTCAAATTATTTGTAACACTACTACAATGTCAGTCATGAAATTAAAAATTCTCTCCTTTTCTCATGCACGCACACACACACACAAGTACATACCATGCGCTACTTGTTATTTACAGAGAACAGAAGAGTGGTCTTCCTCCACCAAATAGAAAAGAAAGGCCAACAAACCAAAACCTAGTTTTAAAACGTAGGTGTGGTTTAATCTTGTATGATGGTACAGGAGTTCACAAGCAAGCAAAAAGCAAGGTTCCCTGCTTGAATAAAAATTAACTTAATCTGCCAATTACTTATCTAATGCCAAAGGTCAAAATATGCCATTGTGCTTCGCTGTCATTTCTTAAAATATTACCTAAGCAATTCTTGACTACAGCTTTACAGCTGTCTCTAAAAATAGTAAGAAAAAAGAATTAGTCTCTGCTGGGAGCCTGTCAAATTCCCACTGAAGATAGTGAGTCTTCACAATAATTTTTAAACAAGTGTGACCAAGTCCTCTCTTTTGAGGTTAGAACACTGTAAATTAGGAGTAACTACAACACAGATGCAAAACTGTTGGGAGTGTGAAGGACTCACACTCACTCGTGGAATGTGTATGCAATAGTAGATTTTAAGATTGTATTTCTGTCGCTCTTTAGAGGTAACTTGGCCACCTTTTGCAGTACTGCTGTTCTACAGTTCTTTGCTCTCTCTTCACTTGCTCCCATTTATTTAGGGCCAGACCTTCCTCTGCGGACAGAGATTCAAGCTGCTATACATACAGCGACGTATTTCTCAGCATTTTGCAATGAAAATTCAACAGTTTCTATTCACAGCATTTCCTGGGGATCTTTACATCCACAGATAGAGTACACACCCTTTCCATTCAATGGGGAAGAATATGAGAGTTCCACTGGGATAAATAATGTAAACACCTACATTCACCAGACCCCTCACAAGAAGGTCAACCAGTGGTGCAGGTCAGGGCATTCAAGTCCTCTTGTATTCATCACACTGTTTTTTCCCCACTCTGTAAGTCGTCATAACAGCAGTAAGGGAACTCTTCTCAGTTTCTGCATCCATTCAAGTCTAAGACTCAAATGTAATTATTTTAAACCGGTTTAACTGTATTGCTGGCTTGTATTCATCTTTGTTTGCTCAAGCTGCTACAATCTTTCAGATATCCAGTTTTTGCTTTTCCTCTGACCTTCTGTTTCTGCCTGATTCGTGTTCCTTAGTTTCTGATAATGTCTTCCTCTCTTTGATGTCCACCTCACCTAGAATGCTAGCTCTCCACTGCAAAAACATGTCACTAAAGTGTGTATGTTTATTAATAATATAAAGATGTCAAATAACTCAGTGTTATGGACCTAAGTAAACAGAGATTTTGTGTTCCACGTGTTTACACAATACGTGTCTCAGTGGATCCTTGGCCACTATCACGCTAACACTGTTTTTCTGCATGAATGAGCGAATGTTTTATTTCAGTGTGTCTCATCTCCCCTTTTGTCACTACTCCCTGGACATCAAGATGCATGAAGTGACTGGCAGTACCAGAATCACAGGTCTTCTATAGCTCAGGAGGCTGGAATCCCTCAAGGTCTGCCCAGCCTCTGTCTTTCCAAACCCATAGGGACCATTACAACTGCTTTCATTTTCCTCATAAGCAGCTATTTTTCTCTGAAGAGTAGGCTTTTGGTCAAATCAGCAAGTGGTTTCTGAGACACAGGACTGAAATCCCACAGAACCATGTAAAAGAAAGAGCTATGTAGAGAAATTTGCCCGCATGAACTGTGAGCTATAAATTCATAAGATAATATAAAAGCAAATTAACCATTATACCCTTCTCACTTCCAGTCATATTAAGCAGCAAAAAATGTTATTTATATTGACTAAATACTGACCAGTCCCCAGAATCATCTGAATACCTGGAGCCTAATTTAAGAAATGATGCTTATCTTCTGACTCTGATGGTGTCTTTAGAGCACTGAAAACACAGTTCATTATAGCAGTGAGAAACACTGTACCTTTCATGTGCAAATATGTTCCTTGCAGTCAGTAAGACTTGGAGTCTTATTGTTTTACAGTCAGCTAAGTTTTTCCAAGTGAGCTAATCTTTCTGTTCCTCCAGGAGTGTTCCTCATGTTTAAAGGCATCCCACTGACTGATTTTTACTTCTAGTTATTTAGAGAACTTATCTGCATTAACGAACACCAGGTAAAAGCTGCTTTACGTGCTAATTGCAAGCACAGCAAAAGCGTAAGAATAATTTAAGCAGATATAAGCCTCGGTATTATGGTTTTCTTACATTTCTCTCAGTGCTTCTGTGATCCCCACTACTCTGCCTACTAAAGCTCAGCTACAACAGACAGATGAAATTATGTTGCCCGATCCTGCTCTAGGTGGCATAGGGAGGTAACGCATTAGCTTTTCTTTTTGGGAAGAAAAGTAAGCTTGTGGCTTACTTGGTTCTCAGCGTAGTCTCTACAGAAAATGTACCACGTCACGAGAATACTTTTTTGGTTTTGTTTTTAATAACTTCTGTAGCATCTCCCGTGCAGGTGAGCTCCCCCCAGGCACGGCAACAGCAAGACACAGCCGGCGGGGACGACTAAGGAGTGCCACGGGGCACCGGGGCAGGCAGCCCCATCGGCGGGCTAGCACCTCTCCC
>VYZW01024176.1:39678-60474 GCA_013401315.1 Balaeniceps rex
TCAGCGCCCGGCCCGCCCGCGGGCAGCGGCAGGGGCGCGGGGCGCCGGCATCGCCGGGACATCAAAGCCCGGGGCGCTCCCTGCTCCCCGCGCCGGCTGCTCGCCGCTGCCGCCGCAGAGCAAAGCTGCTGGCAATCAAAGGAGCCCTTGTCTGCGGGCTGCCGGACGAGCAGTTCTCCGGGTGACCTGAAGGCTTCTTCCTCTTCGCGATCATAAAAATGCGATGGGGCAGGAAACAAACAAACAAGCCCCCCCGCCCCGACAGCGAGAAAACACGCTTTTCACCTCGCAAAGCTTCCCCGAGTGCTTAGGTAGAGGAGAGAGCAGGAGCCGCCGCCCGGAGACAGGCGGTGCAGACGGGCGCTATGTCCGGTGGAGCTGCCCCATTCCCGACTCGGGACCGCAGGCTCGGGAGGTCCCCGCTGCCCGCCGCGCTGCCGCGGAGGAGGGTGGAAGGCGCGGAGGCCGTAGGCAAAGCGACAGCTGAGCTAGAGTGCCAGAGCAGCCTGCACCTTCCTTCTTTCTCCGGCTGTTCATTTCTTTCCAGTCGGTTCAAGAGAAGGAAGGAGATGATGCACAGGGAAGGTTAGCAGCGGCATGTCTGCAACGCTTGGTGCCTGTTTCCATGCAGACTCATCGCCTTTGTCGAATTAGTGCAGTCACATACCCTCTGCAAGATCTTACGTCCTCATTCACTGAGTTATTTTCTTCTCAGGAGGGAGACAGCTGTGACTTCTTGCACGGAGAGGCAGCTCCGAGCTCTGTCATAAGATTTCCCAACCAACCAAATATCAAAAGATATTTGTTTCATTCTTACTAAGTTTCATTGTGGTTAAGTTTCATTTTTACTAATAAATTGACAAACATCAGAAGAAGCAGGATGAGTTGCTGTCATTCCTCTCGCTCAAACCAGACATCGCACTCACTTCTGCTGCCTTCCTAAAAGCACCTTTATCACCTCTGAGGCAGAAATGGCAGCTGAAATTTCTGAAGTCTTTTATTACCAGCTACACACACTAAAATGTCTGCTGCTTGAGTGGGGCAACCTTCCTCCTCTCAAAGAAAGGTGGACACTGAATACTGGCTTCTTTATGGAACCACACGGCAAATGATCCGCAGAGCAGAGGCAATGGAGAAGGGAGGCTGATAAGGTATTAACTGAGCATTAGCTGTAAAAATGAAGCACTTTTGCAAAATTAACATCTGAAGAAGGAACAAGAACAAATAAGGTTTTATTCGCCGAGGAGAAAAGGCAATAGAAGTACCAAAAATAGGCAAGAAAAACATTTCAAAAAGTCTAGAGAACAAAAATACGGCATTTTCTTACAGGCAGGAGTGGGGAAAATGCTGATTATATCCTTTCCACAATCAGTGTTCAAATTAATACAAGTATCTCACTTTCAACCTTGCCTGCATTAATTCTTGCACAGTTCCATTCCGGTTACTAGAACAAGCCATCGGCTCCTGCAGGTCAGTCCTGACGTTACCTGGTGCCTTAAAGACACCTCGACACAAACAACAGAAAATCTCACCAAGCAACGAAGGAATAGAGGAGTTGTTAAAAATGCATGTGATTTTGTAACTAGATGCCTATTGTACAGCCTTAACTACAACAAAGCTTGAAAAGTAGATGGTGATATGTGTGAACAGACTGAACTAAAATGGCAAAAAAGGACTTGTTTCAAAAATTATAGGTGAATCAAAAAAGTGTAACTGCCTAATTCACCACAAAGAGAGAGAAAAGGGAGAAACTCAACCAGAAATCTGTAAATAGTCCAAAGAGGACTAACGGGCCTGACAGGCAGTGTGGGAGTTTCCACTCTTGTAGAACCTTGTGCTTGGAAAGAGGGATTAGACATTTGTATACACGCAGGCTACAAGAGGTGTGATCTGTGAGTCAAATGCTGAGATTCCCGTTCGGGCCTTACTTAGGGAAAACTCCCATCAAGTCAACAGTGTGATATCCTGCTTAAGAATTCACGAAGACCTGTTATCAATGCTCCCATGGACGATCAGAGAAGCAAGGTCTGCAGTAGGAGGCAATATGTTGTATTAGGCCTATGGCATGGCTGAAACACTCTTGGGTCAACACAGCTGCCCACTGCACCCAGCACTGCCTCCTCCGCCTACGGGAAGGGTGCAACAGGGCACACTGCTGTCCTCCGGCCAGCCACCCAAACGCCTCAGCTGAGCGGAGGGTTTCAGCAGGTGGCATACACATCAAGTTCTTTCTTTCACTGACCTTCAAGCTCCACATATGAGCAACTTCTACAAATTCCTAGCCGAGATCAATAGTGTATTTGGTAATTTTTATGCCCTACAATTTTAGGGATAAGAAGAGACCTACAGTTTCATTATCTTAATGGAAATGCCCTACACATTGCTAAAGTGTACACCCAAAGCCAAGATGACCCAAAAAGCAGATTACAGCTTGTATCGATTCCTGTCAAACGCTAAGTATTTGCTTTCCTCTTACTCATCTTTCTAGTACTGTAATTTCACAAAGCTAAGAAACAAAAAAGCAAACCAACAACAGAAAGTTCACCCCAGGATTGAAAAAATAATTAAACTCTCACATTAAGAGATTAGAATAAACAGTTTGTCCTTATAACCTTCCTGAGTTGTCTTACGCTCAAGTAATCTTAGTGCTTTCAGTGAGAAAGACAGCAGGAGTTTGCAGGTTCATCCTTTAGGGGTAAGTTTAATGGGATCCGGCACTACTGCTGACAATTCTCTGGACTTCTGATGGACAACCACTAGGTTGAAACAAATACATGGTAAATTTATAGCACAAAATAAAACTCAGCATACAATTTAGAGAGTCAGATAATGAAAAAAAGAGTTGATGAAAGAGCACACTGTCATTAAATCTGTGTCCTTGAAAAATAAAGGTTTCTGCTCAATACTAATTTGAGAGGAGACAGTAGTACTATCTCTTAAAAATCAGTGCTTGAGGAAGTATGCTTCTCCAAAAACTATGCCCGCAGGTAGTTCAGAAGAACATACAAAAATGGATGGCACTGTCCAGCCTTCAGAAAAACAAACTGCGTCACAACAGCTCAACTTGAATTCTTCATCAAGTGAAGGAAAGCCAATAACCCATTCAATATTGTTTTCTCCAGTTGGTCCAAACTGACAACAGTAAGACCTTATTCTCAACATGACCTCTGGATGACATTTAGGAAATTAGGACTCATTTACATTACTACGGAACAAGGCTGATGATACTTGTTGTATTTCCTTTTGGGAAAGCTCACTTTTCCAAAGTAACAAAGTCAATGTTCAAGAAACAAACAGCTGCCAACATTAATGCTGCCTGTGTGATTTTGACTGCCCATCTTAATCCTGCTGATCTGTTCTCACTGTCAAGTCCTATGTCATAGGCAGACGAAGAAAATAGAAAATCTCCTGCCTTCCCTCCTTGGCCCCATGCACGTTCAGTGCAGTTGGACTGTGAGGGAATTTAGATGCTAAAGTCTAACACACTGAGTGTTTACTCATTTGTTTTTTTTTTTTTCCTCAGTAGGTTTATAATGAATCTAAGTCTGGGTAATTTCTCATTCAGGAAAGTAAACAGCCTAGGTCTCAAAATATTTGCTTCAGTGCCTAAATTATTCAGGTCTAATTGTATTGTATTACAAAGCTTTGTCTTTGTTAGTCGCCAGGCTTCGTAGTGTGATTTGCAGGTGTTTGCAATCCTGATAAAACGCTTGGCTGAAAAGCTGCATTTTTTTTTTTGGCTGTTTTTGAGCTTGCCTAAAAGCCACACACAATGCTTCAGTTAACACAGGCTAACAGGCTTTTTGGCACCCTGAATTTCTCTGCAATCATAGTTGTAAGCGTTGCTGGAAAATAGTGGGTGGGTTTTATGGAAAAAAATGGGTAAAAATTGAAGTGAGGTAAAACCGCATGTGACATATGCGGACAACATAAAAGTTGGTAATAATGTAAACACATGTAAAAGGTAAGAGACAGAATTTGGATAAATTAACTACAAGGTTTCCTGCACAGTGCAACAGTCATAGTCATATTTCTATGCAAAGCTTAGTCACACTTTTCCGGTTAACTTTAAAACCACAGTGTTGCAAAAAAATGAGCACAAGCACAGAGAGGCCTTTACTCCCGCAACAACTGGAGCAGAAACTACCAGGGACATGCAAAATGTAAGGAGTCAACACCATGTTTCCAAGTAGCTGTCTGCACTTGGGCTCTGAAGCGCGGCTGCCCTGCGGGTGAGGCTCCTGCTGTATCAGCCCTGCCCCGGGCAGGGGCTGTGCTCCCCACGGCCTCACCTCAGGCGGCCTTTGGCCCACGCTCACCTGCTCGGCATGCCACTGCAGGGAGCGGTCCTCACACTGCAGCTAGCGGCTTAGCCTCATAGGTGGGCAGCTGTATAACTCTGTTGTCTAGCTGACCGTCCAGTTGCGTATTCAGCGAGAATAAGTGGACCGCGGCCCTGAGGCGAGGCCACTGCCCGCCTCAGAGAGCCCGCGCCGCGCCTGGAACCTTCTGGAAGGCGCGGGGCGGGGTGGGGCCGCCAGAGGGCGCCCGTCGGGCGGGGAAGGCGGGCGGCGGCGGCGGCTGAGGCGGGCTTTGCGCAGCCGGGGAGGGGGCCGGCGCCCGCAGCGAACACGGTAATTGTCGTGGCTGTTGTGAATCCTGCCCCTCGGGAGGAGTGCCCCTGCTCCGGGGTGACTTGACACAGCCCTCAGCAGGCTGGCGGCCCGGCGGGGGCTCGGAGCGGCGCGGGTGCAGCCAGAGCCCTGCGGTGCCTCAGGGAGCCGTTCGTGTGAGCTCCTGTAGGGCTGGGGCGGGTGGTGCCTCATTAGTAATCGTTAGTAGTCCTTGGGGCATTGCTGGCGTTAGCAAGACCGTCAACCATACTTCTCCATTTGTGCCTTTTCTGGCAACATAGTTCACATTTAAATGTACGTGTTTCTCTTCTGGAGAAGTTAGCGGCTTATATCATCTCGAAAGCCTGAACTTTGCATGTGTTTTGTTAGCATTGTCATCATCTATTATTCTCAGGCCTTGGGGCTGGTAATTTCCTATTTGCCTTTATTGCAGAGTTTGACGTTGCCAAAGAGCCTTGTGGTTGGGAAGTGGAGGGATGTGCCAGGAAAGGGGCCTGTGCAGTGGCAGTCAGATGGTAATGGGGGATGTGTTTTGGGGTTGCTTTTTTACAGGAAATGCCAGAGAGTCAGTAGCAGTTACCGACCAAAGAGTGAACTGTGGGCAGGGAGATACGTGGGGACCACGAATGCGGAGAATATTTTGAATTAGGAACTTGTAAAGCATGGGCTTGCTCTATATTTCTCTAGGCTAAATGAGAGCAGCTAGATCCTACTAAATAATGAGATTAAGGCTAAGAACACATTGGACTGTGGCACTGTTTGAAGTTGAATTGTAATGCTTGGAGTGTCTATACAAGATAATTAAAGTTGCCAAGAAATAAAGGAGGGCAGGTTTTTGGATCCATTTGAGAGTTTACAGATGGCTCGGCCATCCAGGAATTGTTATTTGACCAGCCTTACTCAGCTCTGCAGAGCACTTCAGACTGGAAGCCGTGGAGTGAGCTTATGAAAGGGCCTATACTGTTGTTGGTGGAGGGTACATGAATTCAAGCAGATTTGTGGAAATAATTACTCCTGCTGAAATACAAAATGGAGGGCTATTTTGGATTCCTCCAAGGTTCAAGCGGAATGTATTTCATAGTCCCCAGAGGCACCGGTGTTGATACAAACACTCATGCAAGGAGTAAAACTGGCTCTGTGTCCATCAGAGTTCTTGTTCTGTCTCTCTTTTATTTTGTGTTTCTGACTTCTCCGTCATGTCAGCAAGGGTACAGTAGGTATCGTGTGGTAACGCAATAACCAGTTGTTGCAAATTTCAACTCTTAGTGTTAATAGTTCAGAAATTTAAGATAGAAGCTAGATGTTTTCTGGAGGTCATGGTAGCATTAATCAAGTGTAGTTTAAAAGTCATGCTATGCTGAACAACTGTGGAAAAAAGAGGATCTCTGAGAGCATCCAGAGACTTAGGAATGGAATGGAGAAAGAGATGACAAAAGTTAAGCAGCTGTGTACTATCACCTGACTTGTCAAATGCCTTGCCACCTAGCCCCAGACCTGGAGCAGCCTCTGGATGGGATAGGCAACTTGCTCTAGGAAAAATACGCCTCAATTTTCCTGTACAGTGAGACAGGCTTCAGGCATGGTGCCAGGAAGGTGCCATGACTTTCACGGAAGTTCTGGAAGTATTGCTGTCCATCCAAAGTCCTCTCTCTAAGCCCTGATACTGCTTCACAAAGATATGTGCCTGCTGAAACATCCCTGTTGTGATAACTGTGGTCACAGAATAACTTACCCAAGAACTGGCTTGGCACTGGCTGAAACCGTTCTGTTTGAGAACCAAGGTATAAAGCTGTATCTGAATGCGCTGATGGGTGGAGAAAACTTACCCATGGTACTTGAGAAAGATGCACTAATTTTTTTCATAGTAACAGAACTGATTCTGTGTGTGGTCTGAAGTTACTGGGCAATACTTAGCCTTGCACTTGGGTGTTAGAAATTTTGAGTGATACTGTGTGAAGTCTTATGTGATCTCTTCTAATGTGGATGCTTGAATATATCATGCCTGAGAAGCTGAGGACTCCTGTGCTGTGCAGTGTAAATTGCTCTTTCAGAACTGAGTGTGCCAACTTGCACTCAGAAAGCTCTTGTATGAGTTGCCTCTTCAAGGTCCACTTTTCTTCTAGTGTGATAGTTATCTGGATGTGTTGGGAGACCAAATATTTCAGTAGGTTCCACAGCTGTTGCTGAGTTCATAGAGCCACAATACCTTTGAAAAACCATGGGCCATTGCTTTCTGTAGAGGCTCATAATGAATGTCATCAATACTTAACCAAAGATACAGCAAGTATCTCCTAGGTATCTTAGTGTGGAAATTAAAAGTACAGCAAAGAAGCAAGAGAAAAAAATATTCATTATTTCAGTGGATTAGACTTTTTTTGCATTTATATGCCTGCCTTCTATATCTTTACCTCACATGCACAAATCTAAGCATCCTGTCCAACAACACTTTGAATTATCATTCAGAATATCAAACAAATTATTTATTAACTAAATACAAATAGTAGGCCTAGCAGTGCTGGGTGGGAGTTACGTATAAGATAGCATTCTGTCGAAATACTGCACATCTGCATTGTATATTGACCACATTAGATTATTGATAGATGAGGAGGCCTTTATCAGGAGAGACAGACCCTTTGAAGAACAGATCCTAAAGTATGTGTTTTCTCAGTAGGTTGGAAAAATGTCAAGACTGGTACAGCCACTGATCAGGTTATACCGTGCCGAAGGGTGTGATTCTTTTCATTGTCATATTGTGTTAAAACGACGAGCCATTGACGTACTGCAAGCCTAATAAACATGCTAAGCACTAAAGGTCATGTTTGCTGTGAGTGTTGAGTACAGTTACAATCAAGAAGATTATTAAGGCTGGAAGGTATTCAAAATAAGAGGAAAGAAACATATAAATTTAGGATGTCAGATTAAAAATATTCATAAGTAAAGTCTAGGTCCCTGGAAAACAATCAGCCACAACTTCACAAAACAGTAAGTAATACCACCTTGCCTGGCATAGTGGCAAATGAATAGTCACAGTTTTCTGTTATTTCCTGCTGCTTGCACCCTAGATCAGAGTTTCTTTTCGCTATCCAAATGACATAAGCAAATAGTCTGCAAGAAAAATAAGTTCTGTTTCCATGTCACAGATTAGCTGTCTCCACGTCCCTGGACAATGAGATAATTTGAACAAAGTCCATGACTTAAATGTCTCTTTTTGGTCTTTTCTTAATCCCGAATGGCAAAGTACAAGACTTGCATAATGTGAGTACTGTATAGAAAATTTGGAGAAAAAAAGCCATGACTCTGGACTGTCAGAACACAGTGAGAGTTGTCCTGTTCCAAACCATCCTTCTTGGGTCTTATCAAATAGTAGATCTGGGAGAGAAAAATGATAGTTTTTCCTAATGGTTTATATTAATTTACCATAACATATACAAGGCAAAGCTTCTGTATGCATGAATCTGAAAATGGGAAAATAAATCTCTTGACTGTCTCAGTGAGGACTTGCCGTGCCTTCACTTGAGCCTGTGGCAAAGCTGCTAGTAACTTTAACAGTGAGATCAAGACCTAGGACATCTTTCTGTCCTGAGAAATTGGGCCATTTAGTTAGGTGCTTGTGTGTGGTATTTAGTTGCATAAACCACAGTTGCAGATGTCTGAGCATACGTAAAATTAAGCACATGTAATAAAAGCAAGTACCTGCTCTACATTCAGCTTAAAAGGCATCATCATGCCTCTGCCAGGTGGAGTTCTGCAGTGTTACCTACTCACTTGCAGTGACTGGCTGTGGCCCCTGATGAACAGCAGAAGCAGAGCTGGTCCCATACCTTTGTTACCTGGGGAGGTAGCATGACATCAACATCTTAACATCTTTTCTTAGTTTACTTACACTTGGCTAAGAGAGAGCTTACACAATGCAAGCAGTATTCTTTTTTCCCCTTTAGCTGAAAGTCTTCCCCTTTATCTCAGAGCATTCTTTCCCTTACTGCTTAGTCTTTTTCAATTGCCACTTACTTTTCTCATGTTTTTAGTTTGCCTACTCTCTGACCCTGTTTTCACTTTATTTTCCTATTGGCTTTGTCCTTTTTTACTCTTCTCTGTTTCACTGAGGCTATTAGTTTAAGGCGGATCAAATAATTCCAGGGTTAAAGCAGACCCTTGAACTCGCAGTGTTTAATGGATTTGTAATTAGGCCATGTATCCCTGTGAGAATGGGCAGTCTGGGTTTTTTGCCAGAATTTGCCAGGGTTTATAGGGGGATTTAGTAGCCTACTGGGAGTTTCCAGACCTATTAAATTCCTTAAGAAGTTTTAAAGACGCCACCTATTTAGGCAGGGAAAGATTTTGAACTAGGGCGTCCCTACACATAAAACTGAGAGATGGGAAGTAGAAAAATGCTTATTTTGCAGAGAACAAGGAAAAGTTTCAAAGATTTTACAATTTAAAGTGCAGAAATAGATTTTCAAAATTATCTTGGTAATACATGGCTGGCTTAAACCATATGATGCGTGTTTTCTGAGAATTTATATTTGCATGTTTGAGAAGACATGACTATTAAAATACACATTAACCAGGCACTATATATGCATCATACTGTAGGTCTGTGTGACTACTGTTACTTTCTGATCTTTGAATGCATAATTGTATTTAAAAAAAACATGAAGTACCTGCTTTTCTCCATCCTACCTGTTTGCCATTTATAAGGTTCTACGGCATTACATCTTTCTGTATCTTTTGGGCAGATCAGATAGTGTCTGTTAAATTCCAGGTTATTTTATTATGAAGTCCTGGTTTATTCTCACTCATAACTGAGAACAAGTATGAACTTCTGTTGTTGTTTACTTTCCAGAGAGGAAGGGCAAAATACATATAACCTGAAAATACTTTATTCCCCCTCTGCTACATCTCAGTGCTTTGGATTAAACTTTTATCTTGGACAGTGTGCAGGGTAAGGGAAAGGAAAGGCAGCAAACGAATGTTCAGTTTTCTCATAGTAGCACAAAACTGCTATTTTTTTCTTCAGGTTAAAGATACCCAAAACATAACTAGCCGCCTTCTGTTTGTTCAATGACTACCCTGTAAGAAGACCACACAGCAATAAAAATGAGTCAGCTTACCTGTACAGCAAAGTGAGCGTAGAACTTTCTTTAAATTTGACCTGTTCTGGTCTATTTTTGGGTTAGCAGTGGGTTTGACTTGTGAAGTGTGGCTCTTGGCTCAAATTCAGAATTTCTTTTAACCGTAACGTATATCAGCATCTCTCAGACTACTTTGGGTCTATACCCATATTTCCTGACTGCAGCAATCTGAATGCACTTGTTGATGTAAAATCAGTTAATTCCTGGGGAATGTTCAGGTCTTGCAGCTACAGTGAGTTTAAGTAAGTCTTGTTTAAATAAAAGAATACAAATTCAGCTGTTTCTGTAACTACTATCTCTATTAGCTCCCCTGTTACTTGACTGATGGCATCCTCAGTACTAAAACCATGTGTTTCTAAAAATGCTGACTGTTGTGAATAATGGGATAAACAGATATTAGAGTCTGCCTTGTGCCTAATAGCTTGTTTTTAATCTATATAAAGAGGTACAGTGAACTTTTCCTCTCTTATTTACACAACCTCAGATTAGCTCTGTCACCTGTGGGTAAAGTAATTCCATTGTGGTCTTTGGCATTACATTGGATTTATACTACTGATCATCCAACTTAACAGCGTAGAGTTTGGCCGCTTTTAAATGATAGCAGCAGCAGGAGTTGATAGTTCATTGTGTCATGCTGTGAGTTCTTAAAATATAATCAAAACTATCAATCTGAAGAGTTTCTGGAAAACAAATTTGCAGTTTAAACATCAAGCACAAACTGTCCTTCCTCTTTACTGAATTAGCTTTTGAAAGGCCAAGAGCTGCTGCAGAGATAACAAGGACTGAAGAATTTACAGCAGGTGGTACCAACTGTGCAAGTACAACTCCCAGCCAAAATAATCTGACACCCAGCTGTGGAGAAGCCTGGGGGATCAGAGAGTGACTCAGGCGGAAGTGAGAAGGGAGAATCTAGCTGAAGCACCAAGCCCGCTCCAGAAGTATGTTATTATTCTCTCTCCTTCAGTGAGATGACCCTGGGGAATGCCATGTTAAAATTAAAAAAGAGTTTTGGTTTGTTGACCAGTTAAATATATTTCCTTCCTATCCAAAAAGAAACTGCGAACAGCAAATTTGAAGTGCTATATCTAATGATGAAGGATGCCTGGTATAGCGTGAGCGAAATGAGTGAGTTGATAATGGAAGCATGCCTCTCAGTGCTGCACTGTGACGGGGCCCTAGTAGCTCCAGTGAGACTTGCAACAGTATTGAAGGAGTTCAGGGGAAGTCTTGAGTCTAGTTCTGCCACAGCCCCTGCTTTGCAGTGTGAGGTTGGTAAGGGGAATCACTCCAAGCTGGGAGACACACACACACACACACAAAGTTGTGGAAATGCTTTTGCGTTATTTTGGGGGCTGCCACAGGCTTATGGTGCAGACATGGAGAAATAGCTTAACTGCTTTAGGTCTCTCTTTCTTCACTGGTGGTGGTGATGATGGTAGACGCTGTATCTGCCTTTGGCAAGTAGAGGTCCTGTGGGTAGAGAAATTAAACATTAATAAGCGCAAATTCTGACAGTTCTTTTTATAATACTTGCCTACTTTGGGTACATGGCAACTCTTGCTTCCTTCTCACTGTGTGTGAAGATCTAGGAAATACACTTGTTTAAATGTCTTTGTGTGAAAATTGTGATATCCATTCTTCATTTCTGAGGAGTGGAAATTGTATGTATTTTGTGAAAACTCATATGAAAGGCAGTAATGTGTTGATGTAATTTCTGCATGTTTTCATAGGCCTTGAAGTTTTTCATGTTTTAGAATATTGTTATAATTATGATTTGACCTTCACTCCAGCAAGACTTCTCTGAAAAATATTCAGAAATGCTCAGAACTAATACAGTTCTTTTTCTTATTTTCATACTTAAAAGAAATATTTCTGTCAAAGCTTGATCTATGTGAGCGAGTCGTGCAAAGTAATGGTTATAAAATAATGCAAATCCTCACTGAGTGCATAACTAGCTTGTTTCGCTTTGTTTCTCCTTACTCTGTGTATATGGTTTTACAGCATTCTGAATCCTCCTACAGTTTGAAAAATAGTCGTCTTTAGCTAGTCTTCCCTCCTTTTATTTGGGCAAGGGATGGTGTATCTCTCCAGCAGTCTGTTCTTTCTGTGAATGATCTCAACCAAGCACAAACATTGAAAGGCTCTTGTGGAATAATTGCTGGAGGTGACTTAGAAATTAAACTTACATTCACATTTTTAGGAAAGGTACAGCACTGAAGAAGCTTCCAGGGTGGAGCACGGCTGACATGCAAGGAGTCCGTTCCACGGAAGTTCCCTAGGCCTGCAGCCTTAGATGTTTAACCTTTTAATGCAACAGCTCTTCTAGTAGAAATGCACATTTGCCCTTTGGGAAGGTCCTGTGCAACCTCTCCCAGGCAGCAAAGGAAGGATAGCTCATTTGTGAAGCTGTTCCCAATGGAACTTAAAGCGTTGCTAGTGGTAATCAAGCCAGGGGGAAGACCATAGCAGGTAAGAGCCGTGTTAGTCTTTCAACATAGGCAGTACACTTGTTTGGTGCTTATTTGTTTTTTTTGGTACCCAGTAGTGTAAAATTCATCTTTCACTTGAACAACATAGTTCAGTGTTCTTGTTTTACATGACAGTACCTCTGAGTTGCGACTCTCCTGTTTCTGTCTCAACTTGTCAGCCTATGTATTGTACTTAAGGTGTGTTTAGCTTAGTGAGAGAACAAAAATGAATTTACAGCATCTTTATGTTCATCTGATCTTGACCATCCTCAGAACCTAGTGCAGTGTGTTTGCCTGGTGTACATTTACACTGAATTAGGCTTGCTCTATGCATTTTTTAATTTCAAATGTAGCATAAATAAACTTCTTTTAACATTGTGAGATTTCAGCTGTTTCCATTTACAGTTTATAATTTCTTCATAGAGAGGCTTCTTTTACCTTATGTTTTATTCAAGCTTTTCTTGACAGTTTTAGGTAAATATTGTATTTGCTTATGCATCATTTACAGCTGTTACTTTATGTTTGGGAAGTGCGATATGCCGTTTGACATTATTCATGGTTTTTCACTGACTGGATGCTCTAATGTTTATAAGTTACATTTGTTTCCACCTGAGACAAAAAATATTTGTCCTCAGCATACATTATTGCCCTGGTTATTAACTTTTGGTTACAGATAGGAATGTGCTTTTACTACATAAATAATACTCTGCTCTGATAAAGATGGCTGAGCAAAAATAAAATTCACAAGAATGTTTGTAAATATTTATTCCCACTTCTTCCCAGGTTTTATCTGCCATGCGCTCTGAAACACTACTGAAACGCCCCGCTGTATCTTGGATAGCTTAACACTAGATATCTTGGATGATCATCTTAGTTGATATGGGATGGTAGTGATAAAGAAAAGATATTTTACCTTTTATCTTATGGGTGAGTTTTGGGGCTTTTTAGGCTTTAACTAATGTAGGTATTGCTCCTTAAGAAGCTGGCTGTTAGAGATAGATGATTCTGCTGGGATGATAAATGAAAATGTACTGTGTCTTTTATAAGATCAGCTAGGTAGAATGAGATTAAAATTTGAAGTGTGTGTAAGATGACTTAAGTGTGTGCTAATGTGATCTATTTTGGGTTTTGTTTGGGTTTTTTTTTTTTTTTTCTGATGAGCTTGTACTCACTGGAGAAACCTTGCTAGCGTTCAGAGAAACATTAAAACATTCTGTAATGGTGACATTGGCTACAGCTTCCCTATTGCCAGCATATTTAAAGCTGGGAAGACTCATGATTTTTGACAGGTGTAGCAGAATCATTGTGATACAGTCATCTTAATATTTCAGTTATGTGGAGATTAAAGGATAAGATTTCTCAGATGTTTTTGCTAATAATGATTAAAACAAAATAGTTTTTCATTATCTTTCATGTGATTTAATGGCAATTAGAGGGAATAATCCAAATTTGTTTGGGATTTAAAAATTAACCATTTCTGCTTGCAGCATTTTAGGAGTTTAGAAATTTGAATCAGCTGCTCTCCGGTTAAGATTTTCATAGCTTTTTTAAGATTAATTCCGAGTTTCCAGTTTTAGTTATTTTAAAGGTATTGACAAGTGATACTTTGTTTTTAATTTTCTTCTCATCCTGTGGTGGAGGAGCACAGTAAGGTTTTCCAGCGTAATCATAGAATCATAGAACAGTTTGTGTTGGAAGGGACCTTAAAGATCAGCCATGGGCAGGGATACCTTCCACTAGGTCAGGAATAGTAATAATGATGATAATAATAATGACGACGATTAGTCTTCTGTATCAGGCTCTAATAAAATAAGAATGCACCCAAAGTTCATTTGTTTGAGCTGAGTTACACAGAAAACTTAGAAAGCAATGAAAAAAGGGTAATATGTGTGGATATGTAATATTTCTCTAATGTTGGTAAGGCTCAGGAACAGGTGTAGTTTGGTGGTGTTATTCCTCTTCTTCAAGCTGTGTTTGTCCCATGCACAATTGCAGCTGAGACTCAGAAGATTTAGAAGTTCTAAAGTTTTAAAAGTTTATCTTGCTGGACCATTTGCTAAATTTAAAGAATTCAGTTACTGGTGTAACAAGAACAGCTTGATTAAACAAAGAAACATCTGAGGAGATGACACCACTGGGTTTCCATGGATAGGTTTTGCTAAAAGAAAATTAATGAATATGTTTATTGCATTTATTGCAGCTGAAAAAAATCACAGTCATAATGTATGTTATAGTTACAAATGTAATTGTACTATTCATTTCGTTAAGCTGTGACCTGCTTTGTTTGTATGTATCTGCTTTAATGAAAAACTGCATTAATACCCTGCTGTGAAATCATGACTTCCCTGAGGCTAATCAGATCATAGAATCATAGAATGGTTTGGGTTGGAAGGAACCTTAAAAGATCATCTACTTCCAACCCTGCTGCCATGGTCAGGGCCACCTTCCACTAGACCAGGTTGCTCAAAGCCCCATCCAACCTGGCCCTGAACACTTCCAAGGATGGGACATATACAGCTTCTCTGGGCAACCTGCTCCAGTGCCTCACCACCCCCACAGTGAAGAATTTCTTCCTTATATCTAACCTCAGTCTACCCTCTTTCAGTTTAAAGCCATTACCCCTTGTCCTGTCACTACATGCCCTTGTAAAAAGTCTCTCTCCAGCTTTCTTGTTAGGCCCCCTTCAGGTACTGGAAGGCCGCAGTAGGGTCTCCCCACAGCCTTCTCTTCTCCAGGCTGAACAACCCCAACTCTCTCAGCCTGTCTTCAATAGGAGGGGCGTTCCATCCCTCTGATCATCTTCGTGGCCTCCTCTGGACCTGCTCCAACAGATCCATGTCCTTCTTATGTTGGGGGCCCCAGAGCTGGAGGCAGTGCTCCAGGTGGGGTCTCACAAGAGCGGAGTAGAGGGGCAGAATCACCTCCCTTGACCTGCTGGCCACGCTGCTTGTGATGCAGCCCAGGATACGGTTGGCTTTCTGGGCTGCAAGCACCCATTGCTGGGTCACGTTGAGCTTCTCATCAACCTACATCCCCAAGTCCTTCTCCTCAGGGCTGCTCTCAATCCATTCTCCACCCAGCCTGTATTTGTGCTTGGAATAGTCCTGACCCAGGTGCAGGGCCTTGCACTTGGCCTTGTTGAACTTCATGAGGTTCGCACGGGCCCACCTCTCAAGCCTGTCCAGGTCCCTGTGGATGGCATCCCTCCCCTCCGGCATGTCGACTGCACCACACAGCGTGGTGTCGTCGGCAAACTTGCTGAGGGTGCACTCAGTCCCCCTGTCCATCTCGCGAACAAAGATGTCAAACAGCGCTGGTCCCAATACCGACCCCTGAGGAACACCACTCGTCACTGGTCTCCACTTGGACATCGAGCTGTTGACTGCAACTCTTTTGAGTGTGACCTTCCAGCCAATTCCTTATCCACCAAGTGGTCCATCCGTCAAATCCATCTCTCCAATTTAGTGACAAGGATGTCATGCGGGACAGTGTCAAATGCTTTGCGCAAGTCTGGGTAGATGATCTCTCCAGAATAACTTAAGAATACTGTGTTAAAAGGAGCTCCTGGCACATTTTCCTTTTATATACTAATAGCCTTCTTGAATGACAGCCAAAATAAGATGCAAGATGGAAGCAAATGGAAGCTTGTACATTTTTGGAAATACAGTCATTGTTATTGTTTGTTTTGAAATACTAGTATTTCACTCTTTCCAGACGAAGCCTTTATCCATTCTAGCACTTACGAAATTCTGCAAGGGCAGTGTATACAGAAAGACAAGCTAAGTTGCCAAACATCTAAATAAGTGGTAGGTGGGCAGAGGTATCCTTGAAGTCACTGGAGGCTGAGTGCCCAGGAGTACTGAAAACAACATTTCTAAGTTTGAAAATGTTGGTCACAGTGGGTTTCAATGTATTTCCTTTGTATTCGGCATGAAACACATCTGAAAGCCTGGTTTTGATTCTCTCTCTGCATGTGAGCATTTCTGCAATACTGCTGCATTTTTCCAAGTTATTCTCACTTGGGCTGATTACTTTTTTACAGTAAAAAGCAGTGCAAGAACGTTTGAAATATTACAGAAGCTTCTAGCATAGCATATACTGCTACCATTTGTTTCTGGATGCTATTTAAGATGATGCAATTTAACATACTAGAATTATCCTCTGCCAAAAAAAATTGCACATTTTTGGATTTTCTATTTTCTAAAGAAGAATTTTGTGTGGTTACCTGACAGGGTATGTTCAATGAACATTTCTAGAGCTGGAGCCATTTATAGTACAAGTCCCACCTGCTTTCCGTTACGAGTTGAATTCATAAATTATTTACATGCTTTTGGAAGAAATCTAGTCTATCTTACAAATACTTTCCTCCCCCTTATATGCACCAGAAAATGGGTTTAATTAGGGCCCTGTGAACATACTGGTTCTTTATCAATCAGCTGCCATTCTTACTAGGCATTTTTATTTAGTTTACTCCATTTCCCATGTGACCTGCTGAAATGATGTATTATAACTGAATGTGAGTTGACCATATAAGAGGGAGTAGTGAAATGTCATTGTCTGGATATAAATGGAAGATATTTGAAACTGTCCAAGAGCAATGCTTGTGATTAAACGGATACTCTGAAACACGGAGCACTGCCACAATAATATGACTGTCTGTTAAAGGACATCCTGGTGTGGTAAAACTCTAAGTCACTTAGTATTAGAAGAATGAAGACTGGGAAGCAGCCCCAAGCCCATTAATGGTGTATCTTCAAAGCATGTCTGGGATAAAGCCCGTTAAAGGCATATCTTCAAAGCGTGTCTGGCATAGTTGGATTCAAAATGTGAGAACTTGATCTCAGAATAAAATTCTAATGAATTTTTAAGCAGGAAGAGTGGTTTGGGACAGAGGTGTGTCACGCAGCTCCCCAACCGAAATAAGTCCAAGACTTAGAAGCTGAGTCTTAAGTCAGCTAATAGAAACTGAGGAATTAAGTCTTATTTATATGAAGTAATGAAGTGGAGTTTTAGTGATTTTTCTGCATGCTCTAGACACGACTGTTAAAATACTTACTGTCTTGACTCTTTCCTTGCAGTATGATGGTGAAGTAGATTTGTTCTCTTACCTGCAAAAAAGCAGACAGTCTGAGAACCCTCACAGAGCGCAACCAGCACACAAACCTAAGTTTTCCTTCTCTCCAGTGCTCTGCACTATTGTTCTGCTCAACATTAAGGAGATGCTGGTGTCTGCAGCTCTCACGGAGCTGGACAAAAGTCAGGGTCCTTCCACTTCTGAAAACCAGAGTGGCTTTCTCTGTCCCGTAGTCATGCTTGATCATTCATCAGAGCTCCTACATGCATAAGGTGACTCCCACCTGTCTCTCTTGATTCTGGACTTTCGATCTGCTTAATCACTTCTTACTTGATGTTCATTTATGCACATTTTCCTGTGTGCATTTCACTTTGTTCAGGAAACAAGCTGTACTGTTGTTTAAAAAACAAAAAAGCAAGGTTTACGTGGGGAAAAAGGGTGAGAAAGCATGACTCCAGTCTGGCAGGTTACAGCCTTCCTTAGCAAGGTGGAGGGAGTCCTGGGAACTGCTCTTCTGTTTCACATATTTTAAAATAAATATGTAAACTCTGATTTCTGTGTTGCAGCTTCCACCAGATGAAGAGAAAGCTTTTCAAAACCCTTTATTGTTGTTACTAAACAGAGTGAAGTTGCTCATCATAGAGGTGGAACGTTAAGAAACTGAAGAAGTGGCTGATTTGGAAATCTAACTAGAGTGTTTCCATTCTTTCTTCTTCTAAGGTTATACTTACATATGTTTGAATACCACCCAGTGTTTCAGTACTATGTCACATAGGCAATAAGTAACACTTTCTCTTCAGTATCAATAAATTGAGGTTTTTGATAGATAAAATAACTTCAAATCTCATTCTCTGCAGTACCCACTTAACCACTTGGTACTTCTGATGTACTTAGTAAACAAAACAGCATACTTTTGGAACTGCTTTTGTAGACATGTAGGCTGCAGCTGGACACTGCTATGCAGATAAAGCAGCAAATTTAGAATGATGATGTCCTGATGTAGCTACACTAATAACTTTTCAAGGTAATTCACTGCTTAATGTCTCCTGCAAAGAAGAAATGTGATGGGGGGATAGGCAAGTTCATTATAGTAAGGAAAGTTTTCTCAGCTGTGCTGTCCTAGTGATGACTGTAGAAGTAATCCCGCTGTGCAGCACAGCAGCAGGAGGTTTGGGAGAGTTGAGAATGTCAGCTGTGCCTCCTGAGATGAAACAGGTACATCTGAACATAGTTAAACTTCAGTCTTTATAAAGGAGAGAAAGATGGTGTGCTTACAAGGGGGAGAGTTGGGTTGTTTGATGAGCTAGATCAGGGTATGCTGGAAGATAACGTCTGTCCGCTTAAATGTGATTTGCTTTGATCTGAGTTTTTGGGGGAGTTTACAGAGACTACATGGGGGGAGTAAGTCTAGGAAACTCCCTTTAGGTTCTGTCAGTTGAGTAAAACCTTTACAACAGGAAAATCTAGCGAGGCTGTGTTTTGGCATGTGTTTTTTTAGCACTTTCAGTTCTAGTTTGACCACGTTAGGGCAGGTGGGTGGGAAAGTAAACTGAACTTTAGGGAAACAATACGTCAGGTAGTAATTAACACTCAGGATAAGAATGAGTAAGAGTTTCCTAATGAAAAGGTGTTTTGCAAGTAGTTTCAGTTAACAGACTGACTGCTTTGTCTCAAGTATTTTTTATCAGTGTATTGATGTATTGGTATCTGTCTCACTGATCTGTACTCTGTAAGTGAATTGTACTCTCCAGATTGCAAATAAAAAGCCAGTCATATTTTCTCATATCTATAGGCCCACTTGCCAAGCTACTTGTATTATCAGGTGTTACTCTCTTGAAGTTTCAAGCACAGTTCCTGGTCTCTTCTCTGGGAGATGAGTGAGTAATTTTTGGAAGATTTAGGATGGAAAATAGGGCTAGTGGAACATGAGGTAAGTTGTATAGATAGGAGAGATGCATATACAGTTGAGAAGCTGTTTAAGATTTTCTGTATATAAACTTTGAGAGAAAACAAGGTACAATCTTGTGTTGCTCATGATCAAGTTTGAGGAATATAAAGAAACACTAAACTTCATAATCTGTCCACATCTCTGCCATTCCTAATGAGCCTGCTCTCCTAAATTAAAGGTGCTGTGTATGTAATTTGAATATATCTTATTATAATAGAATCTTTTCTTTCATATTCTTAGGTTTAGCAACTGTAATTTAGATTTCATATTTCCATCTGAAGTTAATTATATTCCTCATAGTTCAGGAGAAGCTGCCAATAGATGCCTAATCAAGAGAACTCAAGCTAAATTATGCTTCATGTCAGTTAATCTTAAATTTTGTGCCAGCGTTCAGAAGAGATCCATCCGATCCGATAAACAAGAACAGCATTATTTCTTTGGGGAAATTATTGTGTATATGAAATAAGATTTTTGGAGTGAAAATTTCTTCTGGCCAAAAGCCACAGTACTTTGCTTTTGCTCTTACTATTTTAAAATTGTGCACTTTTGGCAACCATTTAAATACATCTTCCCAACATAATAGTTTTCCATACACATTTTTCCCCAGATGACAGTTAGGGATGGGGAATAAAAAGTGTTATTTTACGACATGGTGGGGGAAAGAAAGATATACTGAATTATACAGAAGTTAAGCAAAATACTAGTGCATTACAGTTGNAGAATTCCAGACCCCCTTTATAAATGGGCAGGACTGTGTTTGCTCTGATAACAGGCTTCAAGCCACAAAGAAAATAAAAAAGCTGTCAGGCAACCACAGCACTTAGGCAAACATCTCCTGAAGAAAACAAAATGCTTCTGTTTTCCACTGGTATGTTCTCAGTCACCTTTGTTGCAGCATATGTGTTGGCTCCAGTATCTGTAGAAACACAAATGAGCAATCACGAATTCATGTTGGAGGGCGGGATGCATTTAAAAATGTAGGAGTTCCAAATTGTCTCCAAGGATTAAATATAAACCATGTTAACAGGACAGTAAATAATAACAAGTAAGCCCCAAATANAATCTTAATGAACTATTGAGTGTCAGAGTTCAGAAACCTGAGGTCACAGAGTGAAAACCACAGTTGTGCTGATACTGTTGACTACTAGTATGGAATGAAAAGATTTCAGAAAAATCAATGTCAGGCTTCAAAAACAATTTGAAGTCTTAAACCAAATGAGATATACTTGATGCTGTTACAGAAAGTCAAAATTTCTTCTGATGCCCTTCCATCATTTTTCAGATTACCTCTCAGTGGAGCATGGCAGACAGTTTACCCTTGAGATGACAAGTACGGGTCATTATGGCTCCAGACAGGCCAAATATAGAATTTTTCTCCTTCAGAGNAAATCTTAATGAACTATTGAGTGTCAGAGTTCAGAAACCTGAGGTCACAGAGTGAAAACCACAGTTGTGCTGATACTGTTGACTACTAGTATGGAATGAAAAGATTTCAGAAAAATCAATGTCAGGCTTCAAAAACAATTTGAAGTCTTAAACC
>VYZW01024178.1:0-10324 GCA_013401315.1 Balaeniceps rex
CTGCCAATCGAGCTGGGCCTGCCCAATCAAAACTTTTACTTACTGTAGAAGGACATGAAGTCCCTGTAGTGCACGTAAAAAAAAAATGCTGGGGAAGACAGTCTGGGTTACTTCCCCCTCGGACAAAGGCAAACCCATCCGTGGGATTGCTTTTGCTCAAGGACCTGGATGTACTTGGTGAGTAATGCGAAAGGATGGGGAAGTTCGATGTGTACCTCAAGGGGATTTGATTTTGGGTGAAAACAGCCAATGAACTGAATTATATGATGTTANGGATTTGATTTTGGGTGAAAACAGCCAATGAACTGAATTATATGATGTTAATTGCTATATAATACTGTATGCCATCTCTTTTATGGTTGCTATATGCCACATTAACAGTATTACAGTAAGAATCGCCCAGACTAATGGAGAATGAACTCTAATGAAACTGATGGAAAGTGCAGCAGTGTTGGAACCAGAACTGGCTTCAGCATGCAACAATCCAACACTGCACACCATCTCTCCTGCCCATCTCTCCTGCACCATCTCTGTCCTGGTTTCGGCTGGGTTAGAGTTAATTTTCTTCCTAGTAGCTGGCATAGTGCTGTGTTTTGGATTTAGTATGAGAAGAATGCTGATAACACACTGATGTTTTAGTTGTTGCTAAGTAGTGCTTACACTAGTCAAGGACTTTTTTTTTTTTTTTTCAAGCTTCCCATGCTCTGCCAGGTGCACAAGAAGCTGGGAGGGGGCACAGCCCAAGATAGTTGATCCAAACTGGCCAAAGGGCTATTCCATACCATAGGATGTCATGCTCAGTATATAAACTGGGGGGGAGTTGGCCAGGGGGGCAGCGATCGCTGCTCGGGGACTGGCTGGGCGTCATTCAGCGGGTGGTGAGCAGTTGCATCAGTTGTTTTCTTTTCCCTGGGTTTTGTTTGTCTCTCTTGTTCTGCTTTTCATTGCAATTTTATTACTTTCATTATTATTATTATTTCAATTATTAAACTGTTCTTATCTCAACCCGTGGGTTTTCTTACTCTTGCCCTTCCGATTCTCTCCCCCATCCCACCAGTGTGGGGGGAGGGTGAGCAAGCGGCTGTGTGGTGCTCGGTTGCCGACTGGGGCTAAGCCACGACATACAGCTATCTTTTCTTAATAACTAGCTTTACCAAATCTATTTTCCCTGGCATTCTTTCACGTTTTTTAACCAAAAGGCCAATCTATGAACACCATTTATAATAGCCTTATAAAAAGCTGGCCTTTTATCTGTTAGAAGACAGAATAGTCAGAAAACCAATACTGGTATTTTAAGTGAGGACAATGCATATAAGATAAGCATATCACTGAAGTACATCTAAAAAGGTCCAATACACCTAGACCATGAATTATAGGATTCATATTATACAGCTAGCCTCAGTCAGCCATTACTTAAAAATGGTTTTGCCTCGAAGCTCATAAGCCTCTTAAAAATAACCAAAACACAAAACCCCCAAAACCCTGAAAAACAAAAAACAAACATAACAAACCACCACAAACCTCCCCCAACCCCACCACAACCAAATTACATTCTCCACCCCCTTCAATGAACATAGGCTGCTTTTCTTGTTCCAAACAAACCGTTTTGCATTTCATCCATTAGACATACATTTTGAGAAGGATTTTATGTATTAGAATGCTGGATTTACTGCTTTTGTACAGTGTTCTCCACAGTCTTGCATTAATACTTACTGGAGACTTAACTTTTCAGTGTAAATATACAGAAATACACTGACAGAGCAGAATCACTCAGTAACTGTCCTTAGAAGTGGTGGCAGTCACTCGCAAGTAGTAAGGAATAGTTTTTAAAAGAAACAACTGTTTCTTCTTCTATTTAGACTGTGGTTCCATAGAACTAACAAGAACAAGATTTGAACTATACAGGCATACAATCTTGAATTCTTACATACTTAATTATTGAAAAAATCTTATAATACCCTATCTTAAATTAAGAATTGGAAAAAAAGCCAAAACAAATGGAAAAATATAAAATCTGTTTTGAACTAGCTGGACGGAAGAGCTACATGCACCATTAGAAATTACTGCAATTAAAAGCGATAGGTAAGCAGACTTCTGGGCACTCACAGTGGTGGGCTTTTTGGGGGGCCTTTTTGACTCAAAAGGTAAACACACACCTCATTTTTTATTAGTTGCATATCACAGTTGTAATACATAGAAAATAAACATTCTTTGCTATTTTCAGCATTTGTAAAAAAATATATTACACATCCATTTCTGGAAGTATGACAGGTACAGGCTGCAGAGATAAGGACAGTCAGTTCAGATTTCAAATGCAATGCAGTAGAATTTAAAACATTGTGACTGGAATATTTTAGGGAGCAAATTGGTTGGGAGCCTGTGAGCCATGTTTAAAAAGAATAATCAAAATCCTTGCCATATAGATGTATTCTTATCACCTGACATAAGGTAATGCATAGTAAAGATAAGAATTAATGCTATATGTCTGATCTGCCCCACACCCACATTAGCTCACCCTTAATAATATGCAGAGTTTGGGAAAAAAATCTATGCCTTCCAGCCTTTCTACTTTAGTTTCTTAGTGGCTATGACAGATCCATAGGGCATGCTAAGATAAACTATAATTCTACAGCCCAATAAGGCCTCAAAAAAGGAAAGAAAAAAAAATTCTTTCATCCCAGGCTCAAGTCCTCAGTCTCTTTCCAAATGCAGCTCTACATGTGATGATAGTGAAACAAGCTGCAGTAAATAGCTTCTATTAAGACTAAATTTCCCAGGAAAAAAAGGTAAAATATTTATGGCTGCACCAACCAGGAAGATAACTTAAGCAATCCACACCTTAATTGCACCAGAACCTATACAGGTGCTCCTCCAGGAAGAATCAAGAGGCCTCCCTTTCCTAAAATTAGTATTTGATACTAACAGCTGATTAGCTCCCTCTCCCAGCTCAAATATGAAGGGAAGCTTACAAATAGGGGTGGGAAGGTCTCCTCTCCCTTGAGCCCTCCCACAAGCCAGCAGTCTAGTAGGACCCCATAAGGGCACGTCTTCACTCCCTGTCCTGTTGCAACCATGTTCTGCTTGCTCAGCAATTAGTTTCTTCTTAACCTCCATTTCTCCTTTTAATCAGAGGAGGAATAAAAAAAAAATATGGTAGAGTATAAATAGTTCTGTACAGTAATATTCCATGCATCTCTCAATATTATTAAAATAACCCAGTGCACATAGTTATTTGTTGAAGCCACTATTTGCAGCTAGACCTAGGGCATTAGTATATCTTTCACTGCAGCTTAAAAAGCAGATGCAAATTTCTCTCATACACACTCAGAGTCTTACAATCTACTGTCGTCCATTCCCATATTCTCATTGGTGCATGATTCACACACCAAGTACCTGCCCCAGCACTGCACTCCTGATGCTAATGGCTGCCATTGCCTCTTTTTTTTTTTTCAGTTGTAGCATCCTTAACTGAAAAGAAATCCTGTGAAGCAAAGAATATACACCTACAGCGTTACACAGTTTATACACATCACAGATTGTAATATATCCCCAGCACAATACACATGATCGTACATACAGCCATCCAGACTCTCCTACTGTTACTCCAAATGAGCCCTATCCTTCCTCAGGAAAGCTTAGCAACTATCATCAGTACAACATACAAATACATTTGTAACCGACAAGGATTTCGCGGCGCGGCCCGGCCCGCCCCCCCGTACATCTTATTCCTAGTCCAATCCTCCCCCTATCTAGTTCAGCCCTAAAAAGAGCATCCACTTTATACCTTGACTTGATTCCGTGCAGACTACCTCAGCACGCAGGACAGCAATTATGACGCCAGTGAAATTGACAGCACAAATAACGACAGGAAGCCTAGGAAACAAGCCTTTCCTTCAACTGCTGCTATCTCCAACTCCACCATCTTCTTTCTCCTCCTACTCTAGCAATCACCAGCAGAGCCTGCTCCTGCCTACTCCTCTCTTACCCCGCCTCCCTCCACGTGACCAGCTTTCTCTCTTCAGCCTCTAACACACCGAGAAAAGGGGTGCGGGATGAGCTGTTTTTTTCAGGTAGGCTCAGCTGACGCAGGCAAGAAACTAGCTATTCCTTCCCCCAATAGAAGAAGATGGTGCAGGATCCTAGCCACTCTCCAACAGCAAGAGCAACAAATGCATCAAATCGGATCCTCTTGCTCAGGAAAGGGTATGTATGCAGCTTGCTTTAGTCACTATCAGCCCATACAGGAAAACATGCTACAATAGAAAGCTTCCTATATGCACTTTGACAAGTTTGTTTTATTTCTCTCCCCTAACAAACTAACCCAAATCACATCACAGACAGTACATGTTAACATGTTTGAACTTAAAAATACAGCAAATGCAAAAAACTGCATAATCATGTAATTGCACCAGTCTATTGGCTACAGATGTCTGTGGAAATCAAGTAAATGCATCTTTCAATGAATTGTAAGGAGGTTAACTATATAGTTATATGCACGTTAACCTGATTTGCATGTACAGCTCGGCAGGGCTGCCTTAAGCCCTTACAGCTGCTGAGAAAGTCTGCAGCACCTCAGCTCAACTCATTAACTGGCCCATTTCTAGCTCACCTAAAGCCACACAGAAAGCAGGGAGGAACCCACACCAGATACCAAGCTGCATACCATGGAGGAAAAAATATCGCCTCTCACCTGGAGAAGAATTTGAAGTAGGAAGTTTTATTGCTGTTTCAATTGTTTTAGTGCAGAAGTGACCGTAAACAATGCAGGCAAATCTCTCCTTCAATGGAGTTGGAAGGCTGGAAGTGACTGGCACCCAGATCCCTTTTCCCTGCCCCAAATATGCCCCTAAAGACTCAGAAACTTCTTACAAAGTATACTAAAGAGTGAACCTCGCATTAAGGTTATCATGCACAAGCACTTCCCTTGATAAAATAGTATTTAATGGCCCTAATTCACTGGAAGAAATGTATTACTTTAAGGTTTTAAATGACCATCCTCTTCCTTATGCCTTTTTCAGCAAGGTCAAACAGCCTCACATCATCCTCTCCACATGCTAGTGCTCCTATGCAAGGAATCACAGCTCAATCTGCTCTCCTACAAGCTGAATAGATGGAACCCCTAAAACAGTAACTTTTCAGGATTATTTTTCAGCCCCAGATTGCTTTTATGGTCCTTCTTCTAATATTCCCACATCTCTTGAAATGTGGTCATAAGAGCTATGCAGCTGACTAGTACAAGAGCAATCCCCAATGGGACTGAGACTCTTCCTTCTCTCCTCCTTCTTTACATTAGGGCCTTGTCGTGGCTTAACCCCAGTTGGCAACTAAGCACCACACAGCCGCTCACTCACCCTCCCCCTGCCACGTGGGATGGGGATGAGAATCGGGAAAAAAAAAAGTAAAACCCGTGGGTTGCGATAAAGACAGGTTAATAGGACAGCAGAGGGAGAGAAAATAATAATAATAATAATAATAATAATGATAACAGGATATATAAAATAAGTGATGCACAATGTAATTGCTCATCACCTGCCGATCGATGCCCAGCCAGTCCCCAAGCAGCGATCGCTGCCCCCCAGCCAACTCCCCCCAGTTTATATACTGAGCATGATATCATATGGTATGGAATAGCCCTTTGGTCACTTTGGATCAACTATCTTGGCTGTGCCCCCTCCCAGCTTCTTGTGCACCTGGCAGAGCATGGGAAGCTGAAAAAGAAAGTCCTTGACTGGTGTTAAGCACTACTTGGCAACAACTAAAACATCAGTGTGTTATCAGCATTCTTCTCATACTAAATCCAAAACACAGCACTATGCTAGCTACTAGGAAGAAAATTAACTCTAACCCAGCCAAAACCAGGACAGGCCTACAGCTCAAAACAGGTCAGGTGGGGAGGGGCATGCCTCACAGAAGAGGAGCAGCCTCTCAGCATGAAGGTGTATGATGGAAGGACAGATATACAAAGTACAGGCATGTTCTTGGTTGCTGCTAGCCAACATTGTGCTTGCTTTCCTGCCTTGGAGGAGGAGCCAAGGAAAACAATGGTGCTGTAGAACCAATAGGAGTACCCTAACAGCCAACAATGTAACAGAACAATGGGAAGTGGAGGCTGATAACTCCTTTAGCTTCCCTGCAGTAACAGTTTTACCAACACTGCCTTCCTGGGTGAGGGCATATCTGTTTGCTTCTTTTTTATGTGTATAAAGATAGCATTAGTCCTTACATTGCATTTACAGGCATCGCTAGTTAAGAAACATTTGCAGCTAATGGTCTTGCCAGTCAGCATGATTTAATCAGCAAAGTAGTTGTTGTAAGGAGCCTCTAGTCAATGCATCCTTTTATCTGAAGGATTTCGGTTGCTGTTATTTATCATATCCTGCCTATCTGACACAGTTTTGGTCAAGAACAGGTTGTATAACCTAAAGGTATACAAACTCTGTAACTGCCCCATTTGGACAGAGTTCATATCAGTGGAGGCTGTCACTTGGCTGCTCTGTGTTCTCTCCTGTAGCTATAGTAATAAACTGTTTCTGTTCTGACCTAATCTAAATTGTATTCTGGTTATTTCTGCGACAGCTATTACTTACTATATCTTTTAGGTACTCTTTCAAGCTACTGCTCTACATGGTAGTGCCCTATTTCTCAGGTACAACCAGAATCCTTAATTTATAAAGATAATACCTTTCATTTTACAACATTTCAATACATATGGCTTGATTGTAATAAATTAACAAAATTATCAGAGGACAGACACCTATCTGAGAAAAAAATGCATAACACTTTTGTAACAAAAATCAAAGTTATTATTATAGGAGAAGAGGAGACTCTTTAAGGCATTTGAAAGCTAATACAAAATTACAGTATTTCCATCCTAAATTAGTGAGTTTTTAGCTGTATTGCAAATCTGTCTCTTCAGAGGCCATTCTTTATGGCATGGTATTAATTTAGAATAGACTTCTGTTTATTCCTCTACCAAAAAAACCCCAGAGGCTCCTACCTGAAAAAGACTATTCTTTGTTAGAGTAGGGCCTGTGAGCCACTTGGCTGTATTTCTATACACTAGTCAACATGCTACAGAACTCTATAAATGCAAACTCTAAAAAGCACAATGCAAAGACATTTGTTGAAAGAGGAGAGAAAAGCTCAAACTTCTTGAACAGAAGTGTTGGAGGTTTTTTGGTGGGGTTTTTTGTTGTTGCTTACAGAACTGCTACCACAACTGCTACCTCTAATTACAAAACACTTCATTTTTCCCATCTTTCCTTACTGTTTTTATTGATTGATATTGTCCTTTTCCATCCCAGAAACAACTTTCTAATGTACTACTCAGGGTAATTTGCAAGGAATGCAAATTGGCCATCTTCTAAAATACTCAGATGTGTAAATAGTGCTATTTACACTGAGTTTAGCTAACATGTATATGCTGTTTTCCATGTTTCCAATTTGAAGACAAGCCTGTAAGGGTATGTGAAAGGAGAGTGTCTGCTCCTTTAAGGGTATCAGGCCCAGGGCCTTTTCAGTGCAAAAAGGGATAATAAGAAAAGGAGGAAGCCATAAACAAGAACATACAGAGACACAAACCTGACAGACAAAAATAATGGAGACAAAGACAAGAAACAAACCTCATCAGACACACTAATTGATGGCTTATAGTACTGGGTCTGGCTGGGATGGAGTTAACTTTCTTCATAGCAGCCCATATGGTGATATGTTTTACATTTGTGGCTAAAACAGTGTGGGTAACACACCACACTGATGTTTTAACTTGTTGAACAGTGTTTACACAGTGTCAAGGCCGCCTATGTTTCTTACTCTGCCCCCACAGAGAGTAGTTTGGGGGTGCGCAATTGTGGTGGGTTGACCTTGGCTGGATGTCAGGTGCCCACCAAGCCACTCTATCACTCCCCCTCCTCAACAGGACAGGGGAAGAAAATTACGTCGAAAGGTTCGTGGGTCAAGATAAGGACAGGGAAAGATCACTTGCCAATTACCATCACGGGCAAAACAGGGTCAACTCAGGGAAATTAATTTAATTTATTGCCAATCAAAAGTCAGAGTAGGATAATGAGAAATAAAAACAAATCTTAAAACACCTTCCCCCACCCTCCCTTCTTCCTGGGCTCAACTTCACTCCCAAATTCTCTACCTCCTCCCCCTGAGCAGCACAGGGGGACAGGGAATGGGGGTTGTGGTCAGTTCATCACACATTGTCTCTGCCGCTCTTTCCTCCTCACACTCTTCCCCTGCTCAAGCGTGGGGTCCCTCCCACGGTAGACAGTCCTCCACGAACTTCTCCAACGTGGGTCCTGCCCACAGGCTGCAGTTCCTCACAAACTGCTCCAGCATGGGTCCTTTCAATGGGGCACAGTCCTTCAGGAACAGACTGCTCCAGCATGGGTCCCCCACAGGGTCACAAGTCCTGCCAGAAGACCTGCTCCAGCATGCGGCTTAGCTGCTTGCCAGGGTCTACCCACCACAGCTATCAAGAAACTGCAGGAAAACTGAGACTTTGCAACTGATAAGGATGTAAATCTGAGGGTCCAGGATGTTAGGGGTGGTGGTGGTGAAACTATGCAAACTGATGAGGGAATGTGCAGGGGAAGGGAAATGGGGAGGAACAAAGGAGGAACAGGCAGAAAGGGGTATAAAAGGAGCCAGTTGCATGTAAAACGGGGCCGGTCAGTATGCTTGTCTGACTGAGCCCTGCACCTGATCATCGCAGTCTGTCCTATCTTCTTATTAAACCCTTTCTTAATTATCTCTCTGCATAATCTCACCCTGTATCCCATGTGTATGTGTGCTGCAAGGACTAAATGCCAGTTACTGGGGAGACAGGTGTGAGTGGATTTGGCGCCAGCTACTGGAGTCAGACCAGGGGTGTAGGCACCCTGCACCTGTGGTGCCAAGAACCGGAGCAGGTGAGGGTCTTGGCCGTCAGACACTTGGGTGGGAACGATGTGTGTCCTGAAAATCAGCTACTGGGATGGAACAGCGTGAGTGAGGTGAGTGAGGGGCTCAGCACCAGTGTCTGGAGCGGGACCGCTGGTCACAGCCTGTGTGCATGGTGATGGCTGCTGGTGGGGAGCAAGTGTCCGTATCTTCCCCGAGCCAGATGTGCATGGGGGTGTGCATGTGTATTTGCTAGCAAACTTCAAGCTGGACTAGCCAATGAGTAGGGGACTCATGAAGCAGGTAAGAGGGCCTGGGATCTAGGTAGGGGTACCAGACGGACAGAGAGGCTGTGCCGGTACTCGGGGGGGGTGTGTGTGTGTCTGCAAGCATGCATGTGCTTGTGAATCTAGAGTGTTGTGTGTGCCTTCACTAGTGATCTTCTGTCGCTGACAGCCAAAGAGGAGGAAAGGGACTTGGCTGCCTGTGGTTACATTTTATGCAAGTCCTATATGTAGGTGCTCTTGAAGGCAGCACCTTGCCTGTGGGAGTCCATGTAACTGGCCGTGTCAGTGTCCTGCATGTGTCCTGTGTCTGTGTGTGTCTGTGTTTCTGGGATATGTGCTCAGCTTTGCTAATGGTTGAACCTGCAAACAGGAAAGTGGCAGCTGCATCTCTCAGCCTGGGCAGAGACCCCGGGTCCCCAGGCACACAGGGCTGGGCTCCAGCCACCAGGCAGGAGGGAGTCCTGAGCCGGAGCAGATGGAGGCGGCACCTGTCTTAACATCCCTTAACACATTAAACCTGTATTTATTGACTACTTGATACACAGCTAGTATGCAGTCAACAATGAAGCCAATCTAACAGATGCAGGATAAAAAAGTCCCTTCATTGCCTGCCCCTCTATCTGAGGAAAAAGGAACTGGAAGGATCCTGCACCTGACATAGCCATTCTCCACAAGTTCCTTTATTATCAAAAAAAGGAACAGTCCTAGAATTAAGTCACCCCCCCATTAATGTTCACCTTTTCTTCCAATTGGAAGTCCCAATTTCCAATTTCTATTCTGTTTTGCTCTAGCTTTAAGTTTTAAAAAACACGATTCAGGTTCAAATCTTCAATTCAGACACACCAGACCTCATAAATGTGTACAAGTGAATGAGAACAAAGTGACAGCGATCTCTGGGACATGAGAGAGAGAGATAAAAGAAAGAACATGTATGAGCAATCTCCGCTCGGGAAAAGAATAGGCCTTTCTTAGCAATAAAGTCTTGCCAACAGAAGAAACAGAGCCAATGGAATCAAGAGGGATTTGATACCATCTATCTACCACCACAGAAAGGTTGCCCAATGTTATAACACAAAGTAGTAGCAAACCAAAAGCAGTGAAGACTGCTTTTGTATCCTGGGCTGCATCAAAAGAAGCGTGGCCAGCAG
>VYZW01024181.1:3007-14761 GCA_013401315.1 Balaeniceps rex
TAAAAAATAAACCAAAGCAATGCAAAGAATAACTTTTTAAGATGGAATTGTAAAAAGATAAAGGAAGGGACAAAAACATACATATACAAACTGCGAGTGATATTCTGAGTTCTGTTAAAAGATTCCTTGGACAGTAGAGGGTAATAGTCAGCGACAGAGTGAGTGCAGTCAAGCTTAAATCACCAGTAGGTAAATTTCTAATGTATGAAAAAATCAGGAGTAGGGAAATTCAAGGTAAAATTTTTGAAGTTGCCACTGACAGTTGTGACATTGATATGTTTTTCTATCCATATGAAAGCAATTCATGTTGTTTTTAACATATTTGACAATATAAAGGCTAAACTTTTAAGGCACAAAATCACTACAGGCTCAGCTTTGAACTAGAACACCATTTGTCTCTGGGCTCTGTTTATGTATCATCTTCTCAAAATCTCTAGTTGTCTGGCATTTCTTATGAGTACAAGGCACCTACTTTCTCCCCTTCACCTCTTTTTAGAAATCATAATGACATCATTGTCAATATTTGAGCTGCTTTTCTTCTGGTCCCAGTGTCAACCTTCCACTGTCACATGACAACAGCGCTTTAGGCATCTACAGCGCTTCTCCCAATATTTAATAATCTGCAGAAACCTGCTGGCACTTGCATACAATCTAAATGTAAGGCACAAACTTTCAGACGAATAATTCTCTTAATTCTCTTACTTCCACCACACCACCACCCACACAGAAAAAAGGGCTGGTTTTGGATGGGAGAGAGGAAAGATCTAAAATAAATTTACAACAACACTTTGAAGTCTAAACCATAAGTCTATGCTGGGTATTACACAGCTGGAGTCAAACAAAAATAAGTATCTTCAAATAAGGTGGGAATGAAAATATCTCAAGACTAGTCAGATGAAAGAAAGGGTCCCTTGTGTTTGGGGAAGGGATGTGGCTTCACATAACCTCTTTTATCTGCTTCACTGCTTGAGTGACACTTGTGCAACACTAGTTTGGATTGACATTTCTCTCTGGATGAAAAAAGAAATTGTTAGACATGTGTGTTTCCAGGAAAATTAGTGACAAGCAAACTTCAGAAATATAATCAGATAAACCCTAAGGAATTTTTGATTCTTATCATGTTTCTGGATCTTTTGCATTTTCAAATTATTCTTCCTCAATGGATTAGCCTTTCTTCTCTGTCCCTAATAATTTCTTTCAAGTTGTCATATTTCAAACTAATTTAATAAGATTTATTGGGTTTTTATGTTTAAATAGGGAAGCAATTTCAAGTCTATTAATCTGTGTGTGGGTGCAACCACTAGTTTTAAAAGAGTGTTGAAACGATGGTCCAAAATGCAGTGTTTTCCTGATACCTGCTACATCTCAAAACATATGAAATAGCAGTTGAGCTCCATTAAGAACACATAAATTGACACCAATTTCAGCAAAAGACAGATAAGCAAGGGAAAATTTGCCCAAAATCCAAGTTCGGTAAAGCTCCAATAACTGCTTTGTCTCAAGTTATAAGTGATAATGTTTTAAATAGTTTGTGGTTGTTTTTTAAATTATTTCTGATTCACTAAAAATGACATTAACTAGATGATACTGTTACCCTGAGGAGACTGTGTACAAAGTTTTTCATTTCTAGAGGGGAAACATGAGGGTTCTTTCTGCATTTATGAAAATATTTATTGTTTTGTTTCAATCTAATAGACAGCTATGAGGTGGTTTGAAGGTCTGAATAGGAAAGTAGAAAAGAAGTTGCTTAGCAGAGTTGGTATAAAACACGCAATCTTAATACACCCTCCCTTATCACATAAGCAGAAACAACACAGAGGTATAATAAATAAACCTTAGTGAGTACCAACAAAAAAGTTTATCAAACTCACATAAAAAGTCTTTTTATCTCCCATGTGAGTTATATGTTTCTGGCTTTATACTGCTTTGCTTTAGAGTCACCCCAAGGCAAAGTTCCCAGGCATTTGATAAGAGCATTTTGAGACTGATCAGAATTTGGTCAGTAGGAAGATAATTCTGAGCTTTCAGATGGTATATAGATGGGGTGCTGGAGGAAGAGAAGGAAAATATGAGTCTTTTCATTACAATCTACATGTGTCTGTCTTAATTTCTGCATATATTCTTTTAAGAGAATTTTTTTACATTTGATTTACTATATTTAGAACATAGGGAATACTGTAGAGAAACTGCTCAAATTAGAGTAATTTTTTGCCTTGTACTTTATCAGCATCCGTACATTTGTATTTTTTTAGATTTTTTTTTTCCAACATATTTTGATTTTTTCAGATGCTGATCACACATCTGTTCACATACTATGATGTGATGCTGGTCATATTTATTCAGTATTTATTCACATTACTGCTGTCCAGAAGACAGAAAAGTTACTCCAAGTCACTTGAGAAGAGGTGCTTTTGCTTCACTGACTCTTCAGTCTTTCTTACAGATTTCTGCAAAGCATTATACGAATCAGCTCCATAAAAAATGAAGAAGGAATTTCCCCCTCTTATCTGTTTTTAAACAATCTGGTACCTCTTTCTCTTAGAAGAATATTTTTTGTGTTACTTGTATTCCAAGTGATATTCTAACAAAATTGAAACAAAAATTACTGTTTTTGAAACTTTAAAATTAAAATTTTTTTGTAAATGGAAATTTTTCACTAAGAGAATTATTTTTCTGAATGCTTCTTGTTGTCTGTTGATGTATTGGTAGGAGGAAATAAAAGCTAAAATTAATAAGCATATGCTTATTCTATTTTTTGAAAATCTAAGCAAAAGTAACCCAACATATGATAAAAATAGTGAAAAACCTCAATCCAGTAGGGAGAAACTCAATGCAAATATTAATTACTATTTTTCATAGAGGTTCAATGCCTTAGAATTTTGAAGTTCAGAGGAATTACCAAGAAATATTTTCTTTTGTTGACAGTGTTAGCAATATTATTTCTGATCATTACTATAACGTAAGAATGTTTTGCATCGTGAAACAGGAATGTTTTAGAATGGAAATATCTGTAAATTACAGTTAATTAAAAAAAAGAGACAGAAAACCTAATTAAAAACCAAAATATTATAGCTTGCTTTCTTAGCTTCAAATTCTTGACCCTTTCTTAGAAGAAAAGTTTTAGGGTTTTCTGAAGAATGACACAGATAACTGAGACAACCTGTAGTGTCTCTACTTTGAAACACCTCAGCCTCATTAAAAGGGACATCCAGAGGTTAGATAGTGGTCAAACAATAGATCCCTTTAATAAGAATGCCCTACAGAGTTACATGTTGAGAACCTCATTATTATCAGTCAGAAGGGCATGAGCTGCAAAATCTCAGGAAAACTGCCACAACTCTGCCACTAAAACAGCGTTGAGTCTGCTTTCGGGTGCAGATGCTTTTTCATTTCCCATAGTACAGTAATGGTACAGGAAAGAGTAGGAAAAATAAATTTTAAATAAAAGAAAAAGAGGAATACATTGCAGGGAGCATAAAACCAATGAGTGAACAACTCAACAAAAAGGAAAATTTCCCTCAGTATTTAATAAGTTGTGAAATAAGTTGCTATTTCTTTTGGTTTTTTTTTTAATGCTGGCTAACCTGGAGTTCCAAGTAACTAGACTTGGAGCCCAGGCTCATGACACTCTATGTATTCTTGTAAACTAAACAGATCCAGGCCACAAGATTGGTTTAGTACTGTTTAAGTGTTCGAGCATTCTTTTGCGTGTTTGTGGTCCAGACCTAAAAGCATTCTCTAAGAAAAAGGTCAAGGGATATTTGGAGGACAGTGTGTGTCAGGAAGAATTTCTTCGAGGTATTGTAATGTGCTGGGTTGGTTTGGTTTGGTTTGGTTTGGTTTGGTTTGGTTTTTTTGAGTGGGAGATGTGCTAGTCATTTATTCATGCTATTTTCTTCCCTGGCTCATTTTATTTGTTGATGTAGGTATGGCTGTCATAAACTCAGTCAGAAATTCTTCCCGAAACTTTGGTGTAACTACATTGACTCTGCAAGGGAATACATGGACTATTAGTCAAATTATGCCATTTCATCATGAAGGATGTCTTAAAGTAGGCACTGTTATCAGCCTGCAAAAAATGTGAAAGAGCAATTACTCTCCCACAATATTCCTGTCCTCTATATAGGCTGAGAATGTGAATATACCTTTAGATTCACAGTCTTACTGAATACTCAGTTTTCTTCCTACCTTATTCTTTGGAGATGTTTTTCTAGTGTAAGATAGCGTGAATTCTGTTTTGTCAGCCCAGGTGCTTAAAACTGGGGTGAAGGAAATGATGTCCTGACACATCCTGTTCACAGCAAGAAATAGGGAAGATGGCAAGTATGCAATAGATTCCAGTGATGAGGGGAATATAATCCAATTTCATATGTAGGGAGAAACAAAAGAGCTATTATGGAAGTAATATTTATAAAAGAGGGAGAAAATTGCAAAAGTTGATAATAACATTTTCAAAAAGTGTGGATAAATCTGGTAAATCCCAGCTTTATTAACAGTGGAGCCTGGGCTGAAACCCTTCACTCCTTGAGGCTCAACCCTCACCCATTGAGAAATGCCAAGACATTCGACGTGAATATTTCACTGAACTCAAGGGGAATTTTTAACAGGTATACCTTTATATATATATGTATATAAATATATATATATTTTCATGTCTGTGTGTATGCATGCCTAAATCAGTTTAAGTAGTCTATACATGTATGATCTAATTACAAAGTGAGTCTTATACTGCCGCTAGAGAGAGAGACATACATATATGTAAAATCCTTATTCACATAAACTGTTGACCAAGCCTAAGACTAAGATTGGAACCAGCCGCACCTAGACTCCTCTCTGAGAAGGAGTTTAGAAAGCAAGGGGGTCTATTCTGAATCTCATGACTCAATGGGAGGGTCCCGCTTATTCCCCTACACCCACGATCTCTCTGCGAATCCTTCTAACTCGAGTGTAACTTATTTTTCCTTTGTGTACTTCTTCCATGTAGTAATAGAGTGAAACTTGACATCTTCGAATCTTTAAGTCGCTGTTTTGATCAATTTTCTCTAATCACTTTGTTAATTGACTGATTAAATTCTAAACTGCTACTAAACTGCTACTAAATCAAACTGTGTAAAGTCACTTATTCACGACAAATTAACATAATCAGCAGGATTCACAAATCCGTACTCGCGACATGGATGTAATATGTAGACTAAGTTTGAAAGGAGTTTGATAGGTTATCTTCTTTAGCCTTCCTTTTTGTCTTTGTATCTTTTTATTTCTGAGTGTCTTATTTTGAGCATATTCAAATTCTTTTTTTCTTCTTTTGGGGAACATCATCTGGGTTGTAAGGATAATCTGTCAATACTAACATGAGCTAGTTTTGTCATTACTCACTTGAGGGTTTGTGTACAAGATTTAGAGCCAAAGGTCATTTAGTAGGGTACAGATAAAAAAGGCTTACCAACATTTGCAAGAGAGAGAGAGTATTTGCTGTTTATTTTTGTAGCTTTTGTTTCAATTCCTATGCTGAAGCAAAACATTTTGTCAGCTATTGGAAGACAAAGTCCTGAGTTTGTATAAACTGACTCAATCCTCACGGAAGCCATGTGATTAATAGGTTAGCATTTCTTACACCATTGACAATAGTTCTTGCAAAAGTAGCGCAGATAGCACATATTAGACAGGAACTCTTCCTGTAGATTTTGTTCACGAAGCAGAATGCACAAAAGCTGCCTGTATAGCTAAACCCAACTTTCATACATTTGTGGCTTGGAGGCACTCTGCTACTATGTCTGCAAATAATGCAAGTTTGTAAAGTCCTGTATTAGACAGAGGTATAAATTGGATAGGAATCAGAAGCTTATTTTATACATGAGTAATTGAATCTCATAAGCAATACATTCTGCAATACAATTTTGCAAGAAGAATTATTAAATATCACATTCCTCCAGGCATGGCTTCAAAACTAAGAGAATTCTTAAGGAAACCATTTCAGAAAGGCAAACTAATATACTGTCATGGTTTAACCCCAGCTGACAACTAAGTTGGGAACTAAGCACCACACAGCCACTCGCACACCCTCACCCCGCCTCCGCCCCGTGGGATGGGGGAGAGAATAGGGAAAAAGAGGAAAAAGAAAAAGTAAAACCCGTGGGCTGAGATAAAGCCGGTTTAATAGGACAGCAGAGGGAGAGAAAATAATAATAACAACAATAATAGGATATATAAAATAAGTGATGCACAATGTAATTGCTCACCACCCACGGACTGATGCCCACCAGTCCCCGAGCAGCTATCGCTGCCCCCCGGCTAACTCCCCTCGGTTTATATACTGAGCATGACGTCATATGGTATGGAATAGCCCTTTGGTCAGTTTGGATCAACTATCTTGGGCTGTGCCCCCTCCCAACTTCTTGTGCACCTGGCAGAGCATGGGAAGCTGAAAAAGAAAGTCCTTGACTAGGGTAAGCACTACTTAGCAACAACTAAAACATCAGTGTGTTATCAGCATTCTTCTCCTACTAAATTCAAAACACAGCACTATGCCAGCTACTAGGAAGAAAATTAACTCTAACCCAGCTAAAACCAGAACATATATAAAAAAAGAACAATTCTTCTAAAAGACTGTTTCCAGAAATATTAATTATGGAATACTGCCAAGGAGGATTTTGTGTAGGGCAGCTGCAAGAGCCAGGCCATACCACACTGTGACGTATAACCTAAAAGTTGTTTACCAAGCAGGATGGGCAAAGTGAGTGGATGGCAGTTTCTATTTGAGATAAAAATCTATTTTTATTTCTGTTCATAGAATTACAGAATCTTGGAGGTTGGAAGGCATCTCTGGAGATCACCTAGTTCAACCCCACTGATCAGAGCAGTCTCAACTACAATAGACTGCTCAGGGTTGGGTTGAGTCAGGTTTTGAATATCTCCAAGCATGGACAGTCCACAGCTTGCCTGTGTTCCAGGGCTCAGGCATCCTCACAGTAAAAAAAAATTATTCTTATGTTTAAATTGAATTCTCTGTATTTTTATTTGTGCCCATTGCCCTTTGTTCTCTCATTGATCAGCACTGAGAAGAGCCTGGCTTCCTTTTTTGACTTCGTCTCATCAGATATTTTCATACATTCATGAGATTCCCCCTAAACCTTCTCCTTTTTGGACTAAGCAGTCCCAACTCTTTAGTCTCTCTTTCTATAAAAGATGCTCCAGTCCCTTAATCATCTTCATGACCTTTTGCTGGCCTTGTCCCAGTTGTCCATGTCTCTTCTACTGGGCAGCCCAGAACTGGACGCAGCACTCTGACGGGGTCTCACCAGTGGTGAGAGGAAGAATCACTCCCCTGCACCTGCTCTCTACACTGTTGCTGAGAGACCCCCGGGTGCTGTTGGCCTGCTATATCACAAGTGCACATTACTAACTCATGTTCAACTTGTTGCCCATCAAGACCACCAGGACCTTTTCTGAAAACCTGCTTTCCAACTGGTTGGCCCCAGCATGTACTGGTGCAGGGGGTTATTGTCGCCAGGTGCAGGACTTTGTGTTTGCTTCTGTTAATCTTCGTGAGTCTTATCATGAGATTCTACTCACACACTTCACATTCATGTCAATCAAGTGCCAAGACTCTCCTGTCCACTTGTGACCAGTGCCACGGACCGAGCAGAACAGGACACTTGCTTCAATTACATGATGTGTACCAGTCCTGGATGGTGGTCTGGCCCTTATGTGTAGTGGTTCTATCTTGGGGTCAGACTTCAGTATGGTGTCAGGTGTTGGATGGATATGTTGCCCCACATAGGGCTACTGTCTTAATGGTTTATTGCTTTTTTGAATTAGATTATGGGCATAAGCTGCCAATGGACTTACAAATTAGGTAGCTTCAGGCCTGTCTCTCTTACTTTCACATTATATAAAGCCAATTTGCAATTGTTACCTGGTGACTATCATCCTTTAGCCTCTGTCCCAATTGACTGAAAACAAAGTAAATTTGGCAACAGTTACACGACAAAACTCATCCATGCTTCTCTGTTTTCCCAACACATACAGAAGTAGTCTAATCAATTAGATTTCATTTGTTTCAGCAGTGTTTTCAGATAGGTTTCTTCCTGCAACAAATATAGAATAATTTAAATATTGTAAGGTAGAGGTTTAAAATTGTTGAGAAACAAGGTAAGTAGCAAGTCTTTTAGGGGTAAACTTTGTCCAAACTTCAGACAAAGTTACAAGACAGTGAGGACTTTCTTGTACCTGCAGGTGAGAATGTTAGTATAAAAGAGAGGTCATTGTCAGACACCTTGCTCTAGGGCAAGTCCTTCTTCTAATCATTAATGTAAACCACATTATTATAAACAGGAAAAATGGATGTAAGTAGTGTGTCACTCTGTCTTCAGGGAAACTAACTTTGAGTCTAACTCATATTCGTCTTAAACTTGTCTGATCCCATTCTATAATCATGCTGTTGATGAAAATGTTACTGCTTCTTGAGCACCCCATTTATGACCATTTCTTTTATTCTTCTTAATTTAACATCTCTTGTTAATCTATTTTAGGCTAGAGCCAAAAACTTATAAAGCATTTTCATGTCTACAAAAGAAGCTTACAAAACCTGTTAGTATTACTTCAACTCTAGCACACTCTGTATTCATTTCCCATTTATTCCTTTGGTAGGAAGCAGTCTTTTTACTTTGTCAATACATGTTTCATAAATAGGCTTTCGTTCACAGTTTAAATACCTGGTACTGTCAAAGGTTTGCAAAACGATAGTCCACAATGTAAATTAGAATAGCTGTACAGCACCTCAACATCAGATCTCCAGTCCTTTGTACATCTAAATAGAAAAATAAGTGGCTTTGAAACCAATAAGTCTTTTCACATAGACATTTGATGACACTCTACCTGAAACAGTTTTCATGAAACCAATACACTTTGTGTGTAAATGAGGTCTATAAAAAAGAGGATATTGTGATCTTATATATAGAACTCATCAAGACTTTGGAAAAATCTTTAAATCTGATTTTTTTTTTTGCAGGTCCTCTGTAAGCTTCCCCCCAAAATGAAGCTGTACTGTAGTTCATTTTCTGTGCAGATGTATTTACGTGGGAGAAGATGATGTGCAAATATCTTGAGGAATATATCACCAATACTTTACGTTGTTTCTACATTTTCTTCTGTGACTAGTATCCTTGTGGTTTTCAGTGAACTATTAACACCTGTGCATTTAAGACTAGACAGAAGTCATTAATGAACAGAAAAGAAAAAAAATCTTAAATATCTCAAATGATGTTTTCAAATGAATAGAGATTTACTGTATGATTCTTGAAACACAGCAGTGGAAAGTTTTATGGACAAAAAATAAGGAAAACCTAGGAAATCTACTAGTGGATTGTGGAAAGAACTCTGAAGTCTGTCCTGCAATATTTTATTTTTAGGTTTGCATCTGTCCTGCATTTCAGAATGATAATTTCTTTCACACTGCCAACAAAGGCTCTTTCATTTTGGGCTTCCTTACAATTTTCAGTTTTAAGTGTCAGCCTGATCAGTTGAAAGATTGTTGAATACAATAATTTATTAGTAGATGCATGTCTTGCTGACTGACAAGAAATGTACTTTTATTATAGTTTATACTTGTACTATTATAGTTTGCACATGTACTTTTCTATGTTTTCATATTTTTCTGCATATAGTCAAATTTGATTAAACAAGAAACTAGCATGGTTTAGACATCATAGAACTGTTAAATTTTACTTTAATGTGTAGTCACAACAAATAATTTTTTTATGAAATAATTTCTTATTATTTTTCCTTGCTTCTGGTAGAGATAGAGTGCATGGGAAAAAAAAACAACAGCAAGAACAAATATAATAAATGTTTACTTTAAAGACATGTGCCTATAAAATGTGTACCCACCTCCTGAAAGTAAATATTTTGGTTACTATTGGGTTTTGTGTGCTTTCTAAAATTTCATGCCAATATTCTGTTACTAATTTTTCTGAAAAAAATTAGATGTTATCTGCAGTTCATACTACCATCTGGTGTTCATTTGGTAGCTGAAAAAACATGTATACATTACCTAGATTTCCAAAAAGGTCATTTTAAAGTACTGTATTTACTGAATATATCATCAGTTCATAAGAAATCCAGGATTGCAAGAGTACCTATGTATAAGGAAATCATGAAGATTGCCCAGGAACTAGGAACTGTGAAAATCCAATGTCCATTACCCAGCAGATTGCCCTGTGATTTGCCCCATTCAGTGCTCTTCTACTTTCTGCAGATAATTTTAAGGATTTTGAGGAATGCAGAGGTAGGAAGGTTTGTACCTCATAGAAATAAACCATATTTTGAAATAACATTGTTATTTTTGACTGTCTCTACTACTAATAACATTAATTTATAGGGAAGTAGTAGAAAGGTGAACTTTACGGCCTTTGTACTTCGAATGAACGCTAAAATCCTTAAATACTCTTAGAGTAGGTGAAATTATTTTCTTTGAAGAAGCAATTAACTTACTTCTGAATACAGGATTGGCTACAGAAGAAAAAAAGGGGTTTTTGTTTCTTTTTTTTTCTGATATTGTTTTGGCTGAGTTCTGTCATAGACCAATAATTTCACCCACTCTAAGAGTACCATAAAGTACTTAGAGTACCCCTAAAACCTAAATAAAATTGTAAAATTTGCTTCATATGAGAATTGGATGTATTAACATTCAATATGAAACAGAATGTTACGATTTTATTTAGATTTTAAGGTGGTTTTTTACTTTATAAAGTCTTAAAGTCAAAACCTTTCTAGACTGTTTTCTGCTTTAGTCATCACGAGTTATGTTCCAAACAACAAAAGCCCAGCGTACATCCCTTCACTTCTGGCTGTGCAAACCATTCCCATGAAAGTGTCCTGTGCTAGAGTATGGCTTCCATGACACCAATTGTAACTTCAGTGTGTCTGAAAACTTTCTTAGTAGTATTCATACTGCTCTGTTCTTGAGGGACCATCAAACATGACACCTGTGTCATAAGCCTTGGGCAATGCTTTCTTATTCGTTATTTTGCCTCACCCTGCCTGAATGACACACATGTCACTGTGCCATCCCAAGTATATAAGCCAGTCTGACTCTCACCCATACCTGAAACACAAGTGAATTAAAAAGAGATTGGAAGAAGCAACATGTACTAGAGCAGGACCAAGACCTGTGAGTTATCCCATCCCCTTCTTGCTCCTCCCCAGGCTTATACTGTGGCTGTACAAGGCAGCCCACGTAAATGTCCCAAAGAGGAAGGAGGATCCTTGTGCTCCAGGTTTCCATGGCCAAACTACTTTGCTGTGCCCTGGGATCCCCTCCTAATTTCCCAGGTGTGTGATCTTGGCTTTGGATGCCTTTCCTTTAGGGAAAGGCTTTAGCTCAGCCTATAGATTTTAATATTTCATTTTAGTAGAATTCACAAAAATAACACAATGACTTTTTCACCTCATAGCAAAAGGGTTGAGTAGGTTCCAGTGATAGATTATGGAGCTGGTACCTGTGTGTAAATCTAGTGTTGACCCACAAGGCCTGCTGTGCTCAGCCAGCATCACCTAAGCCCTAACACAATCAATTGCCATGAGATCCATGGTAGTTTTGAAGACAAAATCCACCCAGAGTCAGTCGTCCGTCTGTACAAAAGTAACAGTCTGAGCAGCTAGTATGTAAAGCTATATAAGATAAGGCTATGTTATAGCTGTGAAGGCTTTCTATTCATCACTGAGGGTTGATGATTTGGTTGTGACTACACTCAT
>VYZW01024181.1:29437-44290 GCA_013401315.1 Balaeniceps rex
TTTTCCTAATATCCAATCTAAACCTCCCCTGGAGCAACTTGAGGCCATTTCCTCTTGTCCTATCACTTGTTACTTGGCAGGAGATACTGACACCCACCTTGCTACAATCTACTTTCAGGTAGTTGTAGAGAGTGATAAGGTCTCCCTTCAGCCTTCTTTTTTCCAGGCTAAACAACCCCAGTTCCCCCAGCCACTCCTCATAAGATTTGTGCTCTAGACCCCTTTTGACTGTGTGCTTGTGTGTGTGCATTAGCATCTGCTTTCATAAGTGAAGAGCTCCATGCTACTGACAATATGTATATATGATGAAAGGAAAGAACACTTACTACCTACAAGAAAATGATGCTGTGAAAAGCTCAAAAACTTAAAGAATAATTGCGTTCAATGCAACATCCAGAGTTCAGAAATTAACTCTGAAGAGATTCCCATTATAAGGCTCCCTCAATGGAGCTCAGAAGCCTGTCTTAAGCATCTTAATTCCTTATATAAAGATGGAGAGAAAGAGATAGAAATGGTATCCAGGAGAGGTTTTTGGTTTTATTATTGAAGCAACCTTCACATATCAATGGAAACATTCCTTTTACCAATGATCAGAATGAAAGCTTCCCTTGCTCCCAGACAATACAATAAGTAGGTAGTTGCACATGGGCGATATAATTGCCTATCGATGTGCCTTAACATCCTTCTGTACAGTAGGCATATTAGCACTTCTATGTCTCAGAGAAAAGCTTTGAGATTAAATGTCTTGGAACATGATCAGATATATGGTAAAAGGTGTTGGTGAGAAACTTAAACATTTGTCAACTGATGCATTGTAATTCTGATAGCTTGTGTGTACTACAGGAATAATATGGAAAGTAGCGCTAATCAGCTAATGACGAGGTATTTCCAATGCATACAGGAAGATTGTAGAGATGGTGATTAGTTTAAAATGAGTCTCTCATAACCTGGTAATTCACACCGTAACAAAGCTCTGTTATAATGACTGAAATCTCACAGCATCACAGCTATAATCTTGTATTTTGGATGTAGTGAAGACTTCATAATGTTAAACACTACTTCCTTGAATAAAAATGTCACCTTTAGTACTTGCTGCTCATTAATTAAGAAATTTGTCACATGGATACAAATCTTCAAAAATGCGTATATCTACAAACAGATACAGAAAAACTTATGTATATGTAAAATGAACACACAAGTACATAATTTTGCAATCTGCAATCTGCATATCTAATATTTGTAAAATTTTATCTTAAAAATCCATTTGCCTGGTGCTTTTCAACACAGATCTCTTTTATCTGTTATGTAAGTTTAAATGCACATACATCTGTATACGTTCCATTTTACACAGAGACATCTGGTCACTATTGTGCTCATCATCAAACATCAGTAGGAAGATTTGCTACTATAGGAGAAAACCAGATGATGCCACAATTTTGTCTCATTTTCCCTCCACAGAAAATTCTGATAATACTTTCTGGTATCTGATCTATCTTGTGATGGGTTAGTCCATTTCAAAAACTGTGTATTTGCACGTATAAAATATATCCAAAAATAATGACAATTATTTCTTAATACACACCTTATCACAGATTGTTTACTTGTGTATATGTATGTATTTAAAATAACAACCGAGGGCCACTGAGAAGAGGTCTAAGAGCAGGAAAAAGGCAAGTACCTGGGCATATCCTGAGGCCATTATCAGTCACAAATTACAAGGATCTTCCTTTTTATTTAAATGACATTTTCTCTTAGATTTAAGTTGGAGAATACTGCTATAGGCAGCAACATCCCTGAAAACAGAAGATTTTTTTTTTTTAATAGCATGATTTTATACTGTGGAAGTCCCAAAAAGCTTGCTTTTCGCACAATTTTCAATATTGCAGCAGCTTTGAAAAAGCTAGACACAGTGTTTTCTCTAGAAATTTTAACTTGAGGGCAAAGTTAATAGATGACTTTTCTGATTCTCTAAAGAAAAACTCTTAAAAATATAAGTTTTTGCAAGTGGAGGCTGGTTTTTTTTGAAACAACAAACATGACAAACCAATCAAAGCATTTATGTGTACTCCCTGCCTAGAGTCCTTTAACGGAGAAGAATATGCCTATCTTTTTTCAGGAGACAATGACACTTAAAGTTTGGTCCAACAAGGGCAAAATTGTGTATAAGTTGGATACAGTTCATAGATTCTTCACGTCCTCAGTATGTTTTACAATACACATAGTTTACATGAACTGTAGAAATCTCTGGGAATTGCCAGTTCTGTGTAACAGGATGAACACTCCTACTGGTCTAACATTTAGCTTAACAACACATAAATCTTACTATCCTGTGAAGGAGAATAAGCTCATGAGAGGTACCAGATGGGCAGATGCGACACTGGAACCTCCAACCATGTGGAGAAGGGTAAAGGATGAAAAACAACATTAACATTCAGATAATCAGCACCTGTTTTCACAACAATGTCAAGTTTCACTTTGTGCAGAGAGCATGCACCTTACTNAGTTACACCGGGATAAGAGCACATGAGGTAGGCTCATGCCTCACATTAAATTCTGGTCTCATAAGAAGAAGAAGAAGGAAACACACATGGAAATCATCAGCTCGTGAGTGCATTTGCAGGTAATAGCTTTATACATACATACAACCAGAGGAATAACTCAAAGTAGGTTAGTTATGTTTTGGGTAAGATCAGCCCCCTTTTTTTGTTGTGTCTGTATTACAGACTCATGGTGGGAGGGAAAAGCTTCTTTCAAAATATGTTTTCACTGTGAAATGAAAAAAGGCATAGAAATACCCAAGGGAGTGGAACTCTGAGCTGGTAAATTCATGTGGTGGAGTGAAATGTTGTATAAACCTTTTCAGTGGGGACCCCAGGAAATCATGGCTCTGGCTTTGTGGACCTGAACTGTACTGGGTGGCCCAAATCATCGCTAGCTTGGGGATCTTTGCCATGGGCATTATTTCTTGAGGTAGACTTACTCCAAGGAAAGACTTTATGTCAGCCTCTTGGTATGGTTCAGAGGATGCACAAAGATCACAACACAAACTACAGTAGTACACAACTAAGTAGTACACAAGGTGCAGTTTCTGATACCCTGTTGTGCTTCTGTACTGCTTTTCCTCACCATCATATTCAGGTGTGCCATCCACATTTGCCATTTAAACTCTGAGAAGGAAGTCTGAAAAATTAATTTCCTCCTAGAATAGTTTTCACTGACAGTAGTGAAGGGCAGCATTTGGCTGCCCACACTCAAAGCCAGCTCCCTGATAATGAGGGCTACTTGAGAAGACTCAGCTGGCCTTAGAGGTCTTCAAGAAAATTCTGGAAGAAGCATCAGAGAATTAGCTGCCCCAAATGCCTCTGCTAAGAAGCCTCATCAGAGGCTCCCCTTCCTTCACACAGGAGCCGTTTCTAAACTGAAGCTTTTGTGTATGGTCCTGGACTGAGCTATGTCGCAGCATACAGATATGTCCATGCCTGGCCATGTACATCCTTGATCCAGTCACTGATAGTAACACAGATTTGACTTCCAGGTTTGACCTCAGACTTGACTCATCACAATGGACTCATCTGGCAATTGCTGGATGGTGTCTGATCCTGGCTACTGTTTCCGGACCTATCCTGACCCTGACTTGCCAGCTCAACTTCCTGGGTTTCCTTCAGGCCTGATTTATCACCAGCAACTTGTTTGGCTATCTGAATCCATGCTGAACCTGGTTACCATCACCAGACCTGTTCTGCTTGCCTTGCTGGGGTACTGTGGGACTGGGCACTTGCCTGTGATGCAATTGTCTCTGCCTCCCCTGGTGTCACCCTTGGATCCTGCCTCCACTTGCGACTTCCTGACAGATCTAACTGCAGTCTTCCATGGTCTAAAGAGGGGGGTGCTTAGAGACGGTGCCAGGTTCATCTTAGAGGTTCACAGGAAGATTACAAGAGGCAACAGACACAAGCTGTTGGAAATTCCCACTGAATGTAAGGAAAATTTCATAATCAGGGTTGTTAAGCCCTGGAACAGGTTGCCCAAAGTTATTGCAGACTTTCCATCCTTGGAGGTACTTCCTCCAAGGTACTACATCCTTGGACAAGACCTTAAACAACCTAATCTAATTCTCCAGTTAGCCTTGTTTTGAGTAGGAGTTTGGACTAGATAACTTCCAGAGAAGTCAATAAATGACTTCTAATTTTTTTTTGTCTAGGATTACATGATATTATGCTCTTGGATGGAGCACAGATATAGCCTTATGCTGAGGATGTTGTGCAACTGGTAGCACAGATTGCACAAAATGAGAGGTAACTTATTATTTTGTTCAAAAGGTAGAATGAAGTACATAAAAGAAAAAAAAATTTCCAGTAAATTCTGTATACTGTTCCTACTATGTCTTGCTTCATGTCTTAGGAAAATTGTGGTGCCACTTAACGATCTGATAATTCCTGGTCCCTTTTGGAAATCATGCTTTTAGCACCTTTGCTCTTGTTCTAGTACAGAGACCACAACTGTGATGAGCTTCCATAAAGACCGTGTGGCTACACAATTATCACCCACAATCTATGTTATTATACTGAAGCAGGTTGAGTGTGCTACAGATGCACTAATTGTTAGTGGCGACTATCCTTCTGCTCTGTCTGCTCTGTCAGTAGGAGTCAAGTTTTCTGAAGAAAGGGGAAATAAATTTTATTCCCTTTATTATTTTGAAACTGAATAATTACAAAATCTTATTCTAAGACAAAGAGAGGGACCTAGAAGACAGAATTATTATAAAATAACCGCAAGTGTGTCAACATAAGCCAATGAAACAAACAAGAAGCCCACCTGAATGACACAAATATTTGTGCAACATTCACATTGACAAGAAACAAACTAGGGTGGAAAACCTACATATTTTATGTTCTTTGCGAATTAGCTTAATTTAGGTAATTATGATTTCCATAATTTGCTACATTTCCAGGTTGTAGCAGTAATTTTTTAAGCATGTTGACAGCAACTGGTAAAATATATCATTATTATGCAAACATGAATCTATGTTTCCATATTAATAGCAAAATTTATCAAATTAAGTGAGCCCTTTTTTGGATGATGGATAATGAAGATCAGTGACATTATGTCTTCAGTAATGATTTTTCTCTAATTAATTTTCTCAGCGTATTTCTGACTGATATCAAAGCTCCTAGCAACAGTGGGTTTATGTCACCGGACTGATCTCACTGCATATCCCACTAGACTTGCTTTGCGGTTCAATATAATACTACTCTGTCCTTGATCATCTAATTACATGAGATATTTTCCCATTTTCTATGTTCAGTAAATCAAGTATTTTTTGAAAATAATTTTTCTCTTAGTAATATCATAGTCTAAACAAAGGTGAATTCCCTCAGATCATTAATTTAATGTTAATCAAATTGTAATTACTTTTCATTTTTAGCTGCAATGTGCAATCATTTAATTAAACAAAAAACAGATTTGCCAGTGTGCTGATTCTGTAAGATGGGAACTGCACTAAACGGCTTCTGTCTCTTGTTTGTTTTGAACAATTTTTTTAGAACAAAAGATATTTAGAACTCTGGTACATACCAGAGACCTTTAGTGCTCATCATGACCTTTCTATTGAGTATTTCTCACTTAATCTTGGTCCTGATATTTTGATTTTAGCAATAATAGAAGTGCAGTCTAAAATTCAGAGGATTTTTAAACACATTTTTAAACACAGGATTTTTTATTTTTTTGGTGAAACAGTTGGATGAAACAATTGTTTAAGTGCAGGAGATACAGACCTTATTCTTGGCTTTGCAGTGCTCTCCTCTGTTGCCTTCAATAAGTGTCTTCATCAGTGTATCTTTATTTCTTTTTAATTTCCTTTAAGTGTTAGTATAAACCATAAACCCTCCCTTTGTTGAGGTGACTGTTTCTTGCTGTGGGGTTTTCTAATTGGTCTCAGTAGAAAATTCCTAAGCGGTCATACTGGAAGAACACAAGTTTATTAATTTACATCTGCAAAGTATTCATGGCACATGTTGGTAAAACAGACTGTTGAATACATTTATGAGTATTAAAACAACATTATTTACAGATAAGCACAGAATTAAAAATTAATTTAGACCATTCTAGGCTAAGTTCTAACTGTTCCTGAAATTTGTACTTCACTTTACTGGGAGAAGTATGAAGTGGGGGCTTCTTCCTGCGAACTGCAGAATCATATTTTTTCTGTCACACTCTACACCTTGCTATTTCTTCACTTGTCTTCAACTCTACATCACACTTGAAATTTACTAGGTAAGTATGTTCTACTTACTTTGAATGCTTATTCTCTGTTTTCACTGCTATCCCTGTATCTGATTTTACCCAGCACCCAAAGCTGTATTTGTACAATGACCACTAATCAGTGGTCATCAAAGGCTGCTATTCGTTTAGAACAGTGTCCTGGTTTTGGCTGGGTTAGAGTTAATTTTCTTCCTAGTAGCTGGCATAGTGCTGTCTTTTGGATTTAGTAGGAGAAGAATGCTGATAACACACTGATGTTTTAGTTGTTGCTCAGCAGTGCTTACACCAGTCAAGGACTTTCTTTTTCAGCTTCCCATGCTCTGCCAGGTGCACAAGAAACTGGGAGGGGGCACAGCCAGGACAGCTGACCCAAACTGACCAAAGGGCTATTCCATACCATATGACATCATGCTTAGTATATAAACTGGGGAGAGTTAGCCGGAGGGCAGCGATCGCTGCTCGGGGCCTGGCTGGGTGTTGGTCGGCGGGTGGTGAGCGGTTGCATCACTTGTTTTCTTTTCTCTGGCTTTTGTTTGTCTCTCTTGTTCTCCTTTTCATTGCAATTGTTATTACTACTATTATTATTATAATTTTATTTCAATTATTAAACTGTTCTTACCTCAACCCACGAGTTTTCTTACCCTTGCCCTTCTGATTCTTTCCCCCATCCCACCGGGGGCGGGGGGAGGGTGAGGAGCAGCTGTGTGCTGCTTGATTGCCAACTAAGGCTAAACCACGACAAACAGACATACCACTTAATCTTATGCAGGGTTAATCTATTCAGAAGCTTCTCACAGATTACGTAATAATATATCTAATCTATTAACAGATATACACATTTTAATGCCATTTTTTATTAGAATCGGTGGTACTTGAGGTAGCAAGAAGAGTTGTAGTATGCATTACATAAAATGGACAATGAAGGATGCAAGCAACACGGTGTGACTGGTGGCAGTGAACCCTGTTGTTCATGGTGCACATGCTTGACTCTGATATGAACTATTGACTCACATTTAAATGCTAATTCATGAATGACATCTAAATATTGAGGTGTTAAGTTCCTCGGAGCAGATTTCTTTGAAATCCTTAAGGTTCAGCTTTCAGACTTGACCTCTGGTCATAAAGCCAGCAGAGATACAAAGCAGATTCTGCCTGGGTGTTTTCTGGGATATAAGTATATGGGGGTAGGCTGAGACTACTGAATACAGTCTACATTGATTTATTGTTAGTAAATGGCAGCACTTGTTGAAAGTTAACACTACATTTTTTCCTGTCTTTTCAAACTGTAATTACAGTAATAAACAATTAATAAAATAAAAAAAAAAAAACAAAAAACAAAAAACACCACTGACTTTGTATGATAACTCCAGGCAACTGTGGCGCTATCTTATATACCACTTTGAAATATGTGAACTAGTCATGTAGGATTGTAAGTTTTTGCACTGCATTATGAATCATTTAAGCCATTCACTCTCCTTTCTGAAAGCAATAACACTTTTGAGGAGTATATTACAGGTAATGACAATAAGCAGTGTACAAATTTCACTTATTTCATTCAATATTCAGTCCTGATTACATGAGTTATCTGTGACAGACCGCAGATACTCTTTTTTTGTCTCTCTCTAGTCTTAAAAATGTCCACAAATTCCTATAATAAAACTTAATATTTATGGACTTCAGTAAATGGGTATAAAATAAACTCCATTTTCTGACTTTTATTATTTATTGAATAGAGCTGGAGATGTACAAAATACTCTACTACTTCAGTGAGCTTACAGATGAGGACAAAAAGAATAAAGGAAAGAACTTGAATAGAAGCAGATGCAAACAGTGCCACAGGGAAAATTACCCTGAAAACAGGGAAGACTGTGCTCAGTGAGAAAATCATAGCTTCTTTTTTTGAGACTGATTAAAACCACCCCTTAAATACTGCAAAAGTTCCAATGTTAACATGATTAATTGGCCTACACTGGGCAAGCAGAAGGCTCAATATTTCCCTTGAATTCATTGCATACCTGGAGATTTATATTCTTCTGGAATTATTAGTTGTACCTGGATGCTGTTTGCCTATAACAACTAATTATAGCAGAGTAGTCCTTTGGAAACTTAAGTCATAGAATCATAGAATCACAGAATGATTTGGGCTGAAAGGGTCATCTAGTCCAACACCTCTGCAATGAGCAAGGACATCTTCAAGTAGATCAGGTTGCTCAGAGCCCCCTCCAACCTGACCTTGAATGTTTCCAGAGATGGGGCACCTACCACCTCTCTGGGCAACCTGTTCCAGTGTTTCACCACTCTCATCATAAAAAACTTCTTCCTTACATCTAGTCTAAATGTACCCTCTTTTAGTTTACAATCATTACCCCTTGTCCTATCGCAACAAGCCCTGTTAAAAAGACTGTCCCCATCCTTCCTATAGGCCCCCTTTAAGTATTGAAAGGCCGCAATAAGGTGTCCCTGCAGCCTTCTCTTCTCCAGGCTGAACAACCCCAACCTCAGCCTTTCTTTTATTGGAGAGGTGTTTTAGTGGGCCTCCTCCAACAGGTCCATTTCTTCCTTGTACTGAGGACTCCAGAGCTGGATGCACTACTCCAGGAGTAGTCTCACCAGAGCAGAGGGGCAGAATCACTTCCCTCGACCTACTGGCCATGCTTTTTTTTATACAGCCTGTGATACTGGGTGGGCTTTCTGGGCTGCGAGCACACATTGCCGGCTTATGCCAATTTTTCATCCACCAGTATCCCCCAAGTCCTTCTCCATGGGGCTGCTCTCAATGCGTTCATTCCCCAGTCTGTATTGATACTGGGGATTGTCCCTGACCTGGGTGCAGGACCTTGCACTTGGCCTTGTTGAACTTCTTGAGCCAATATGGGCCTACTTCTCAAGCTTGTCCAGGTCCCTCTGAATGGCATCCTGTCCCTCAGGAGTATCAACCACACCGCTCAGCTTGGTGTTGTCTGCAAATTTGCTGAGAGTGCATTTGATCCCACTATATTGTTGATGTAGATATTAAACAGTACTGGTCTTAGTGCAGACACCTGAGGGACACCACTCATAACTGATCTCCATCCAGACATTGAGCAATAGTCAAATTCATTGTGAGAATGACTCCATCAATGTCTTCAATGAATAAGGCTATAGGGAACATGGTATTACTAGTCTGCTATAATATTTTCCCTTCTATATCCCATAAGATGAACTTGACTATATTAAAGTTTGGACTGGAAATCTTTTATCAGAAATGTCCTGTCTCAGCTTTTTCCCACTTTGAAATATTGACAATAAATGGGCACATGGCTATCTTAGAAACGTGAAAATTGTGATTGCTGCTGTTGTCTCATTATTTTACTTAGCTATATGAATTGTTTTTCTNTGGAGAGGTGTTTTAGTGGGCCTCCTCCAACAGGTCCATTTCTTCCTTGTACTGAGGACTCCAGAGCTGGATGCACTACTCCAGGAGTAGTCTCACCAGAGCAGAGGGGCAGAATCACTTCCCTCGACCTACTGGCCATGCTTTTTTTTATACAGCCTGTGATACTGGGTGGGCTTTCTGGGCTGCGAGCACACATTGCCGGCTTATGCCAATTTTTCATCCACCAGTATCCCCCAAGTCCTTCTCCATGGGGCTGCTCTCAATGCGTTCATTCCCCAGTCTGTATTGATACTGGGGATTGTCCCTGACCTGGGTGCAGGACCTTGCACTTGGCCTTGTTGAACTTCTTGAGCCAATATGGGCCTACTTCTCAAGCTTGTCCAGGTCCCTCTGAATGGCATCCTGTCCCTCAGGAGTATCAACCACACCGCTCAGCTTGGTGTTGTCTGCAAATTTGCTGAGAGTGCATTTGATCCCACTATATTGTTGATGTAGATATTAAACAGTACTGGTCTTAGTGCAGACACCTGAGGGACACCACTCATAACTGATCTCCATCCAGACATTGAGCAATAGTCAAATTCATTGTGAGAATGACTCCATCAATGTCTTCAATGAATAAGGCTATAGGGAACATGGTATTACTAGTCTGCTATAATATTTTCCCTTCTATATCCCATAAGATGAACTTGACTATATTAAAGTTTGGACTGGAAATCTTTTATCAGAAATGTCCTGTCTCAGCTTTTTCCCACTTTGAAATATTGACAATAAATGGGCACATGGCTATCTTAGAAACGTGAAAATTGTGATTGCTGCTGTTGTCTCATTATTTTACTTAGCTATATGAATTGTTTTTCTCTGACTCTTTGGCTAGGTAGATCACCAAATGTCACTGTCTATATTAGAATAGCAACTCATTTCAGGATATAGAATGTAAACTCATAGACGTTTCATATTCATTTTTTGTTAAAATAAATATCTAATAGTAAGTTTCCAAAACGCACTATCTATAATTTATACATAGCTCTCACTAAAACAGAAGCTGTCAATATTTAAATGCATTGACAGGAAACAAACAAACAAAACCAAACAACTCCAAAGAGGTGATACTGATAAACTAGTTTTTCAAGATTTTACTAGAGGCATTCAAATTTCTACTAATGTAATCCAGAAGTTAAATTCTACAATCATTGGGTCTAATAGTGCCCAGGAAAGAAACTGTTCCTGAGAAGCAGAAGGACACAAAATCATTCCATGCTGTCTCTTAAAATCAGACAAGAGTTGGTCTCGTAGCATTATGTGACAGGAATCAAGGGACAGTGCTTTGTAGTGCACATATTTGTTAACCCTGAAAAGCCTGTACAGACTTCTCACTAGTAAAAAATTCTGTAGTGTTCCTTCTGGTTAAGATGCTTGCAGTTCTGCTATTGAACCACAGAAAAATATCTTCATGTATCCTTCTAGGATGTAGTTTGAATTTTCGTAATAACAAATTGGATTCATATAATCCCTCATATCCATGGAAACATCTTCATGATAACCTTGTGAAATGGATGAATAAGTGTCTAATAAGTTAAACAGAGGCATGATTGTCTTAGTATAGTGCAAAGCAGAAGGGAAAGTTTCATTTTTCATTTTATTCATTAACGTGTTCTGAAAATGTTCCGCATACTCTTATATTTCTTTAGTGAAATTTTTCTTCCATTTATCTGTGTAGACACAAATATTAATGGCTTATGCATGTTGACCCATTGAATTTAGCACACTGTTAAAACCCAAGTGTGTGATCAGATAAAGAATTATAAATACTTGTGACTTACAATAAATTTAGTGTCTGTGAAAAGCTGCACATCAACAAAGAAAGCAAGAATTTAAAAAATGAGCAGTAAATGAAAAACATAGAGTATTTTTTAACAGGAAAAGGAGTAAGAGAATATAAGTTTTAATCCTGATGAAAACTCATTTGCCTCATTTAAATGATTACACAGAAGAATGCATTGCATTTCATCCTGTTATGAGGCATTTGTTATGAATAGTATTTACAGACTTCCTTTACAACACATTTTACAATATTCTCTCGCATCTGTTAGTGTTATTTCCACTATAGCTAAATCCACAGAAAAACTAATTTAACAGATAATTATAATGACAAACTAGGAAAATATTTCTGGTAGTATTCTTTAAACAATTACTTTATTGTCCTAAGGCCTCTGAGATTGTGTATAAATGTTCTCTTCAGTTGTTAGTTTTCATTTACTTTCTTTTCACCTTTATTTTCTAGACTTGATAGTAGCCCTAAGTGATGCTCTCTGCATCGAATATCTCTGACATTTATGCTTCCACTCGTACTTGGCTGGAAGGCCTACCTCTGCACAGTAAATTTCCTCTAAAAAGCACGCACTGTTTCCCTGCCTCCTGCTGTTCACTTGGCATGTCATAGGTTGCGAATCAGTGGTTCTTTTTTTCCCCTCAGTACTTTTATCAGCCTGTGTCATCTGGATTGTCAAGCAATATACCCTACTTTAGGTGCCCATAAAATGCTTCTGCTTTGATTTTTTTGTGTACTAAATATTAATAGACAATTGGTGCAACTTCATCTTCTGCATGCATGATTATAATTTTTTCCCCTTCATCAAAAGAGAGAACATTTCCAGAAGTAGTGCACTGGCCAATTCTTTAAGATGCTGAAGGCCATGAAAAATAGTGAGCAGTCCTCCCTCACCTTGGAATTACAGATATTGCCTGACAACACATCCTGAAAGACGAGACACTAAATAAAAGAAAATATTATGCTGTATATGCAATTTTAAACACCACGTACACTCTAAATGAAACAACACACTTCAGCCAAAAAGTCTTTTCACAGTTCTGATACAGCTTACATTAAGTCTCCTACTTCCATTCATCTTTGAATTGTATTGTATCCATAATATCAGTCAGACTATTCTTAAATAATTCAAGGACATCCTTTCAAGTGCAAGAGTCTCAGCAGACTCTTCCTTTTTTATGGTTTTGCTGTTAAAGTGTATTGTAACATGTTCTTATTTGTCTCATTCAAGCACTGCTTTCCCACACCATGCACAAAGAAGCAGTGATAAAATGGCTGTAGCCGTGTATGATTGAGAAAAGCTGATACCAGCACTCTTGAGGCTGCTGTACTTCAAAGGATTTGAAAGTTTGTTTTGATAAAAGATAAAGGGACCAAAGGTCAAGTTCTGTGATCAGAGACACAAAAAAGGGGTATCTTCTGATAAGCTTCACTTGTTAGCTCTGGACTGTGTGCACTCAGACTGTCAAAAGTTGCCAGCATGGCTAAGCTGGATGAGAAAATGAGTGACACAGAGAAAATAAGGGCCACAAAGAAAGTCAGATGAGAAATATATGAGCACTTGTCAATGGTGGGAGTCATAGGAGAACTGAGTCTGCTTTGGTATGCCTAACTGATTTGTACAAGAAGTATTTCATAGGCACGAACCACACAAAATGCAGTACTCACAGTCTCCCTAAACTCGCAATGCTTGCCTACAAAAAGGGAGAATCACCCTATAGACAGGTTATGGAATGGGTTCACCTGCATATATATTCTCTCCAAGGCACTTCATTTTTTTTGCAGGGCCCAGGAAGCTCTGAGATTTGAATTTGATTCTGCAAACCATAGGATCACAGTAAAATTCAGCCTGGAAGAGACCTCCAAAAGTCATCTGGTCTGACATCCTGCTCAAGGCAGGTTTAAATTCAAAGTTGGATCAGTTCCATCAGCCTCTTGTCATGGCTTATGTTCCAGGCCCCTTACCACCTTAGTGGCTCTTCATTGGACTTTCTCCAGATTGTCAGCACCTGTCTTTTAAGCGGGGCCCAAAGCTGAAGCTGATACTCCAGATATAGCTTTGCAATTGCTGTGTGAAGGGAAATAAACACCTCCTTTTGACCTGCTGGTCACACTCTTTTTGATGAAATCCACTATGCTGTTACTGTTTGTTGCCCCAAGGTGCTATGTAAGAGCTGAAGATACCCTCTCTGACAGCCCTGGAGTTCCCCTTTGGCCAATTTTCACCCATTTATGCTGTTCCTCACTCCAGAAATGAAGTAATTACCCATTGAAACTTAAACTACTCTCCTTGCAAGGTTGCCATCAGGAAAGTTGGCATACATAAGAAGTCACTGATGAAACTAATGCTTAAATCCAAACACCTGTAATGTAAATATATAGAAATGCAAGTTACAATGACAAAGATCTTGTCTGAATGACAGCCTGCTGCTTTTTGACTGAACCTTTTCAAATGAGACAATCTGTAGTGATTACTGATTTTATCGTGTTCTCTGTCTGCACCAGAGGCTACCTCAGTGGGGCAGATCTATAATTTTCTCTCATTTCCCTTTTGCTGTGATGTACAGTAGCTAGTTAGTCAGCAGCCTGAAAAACTTTATTTTGCTAAGACAGTCTTTCATTTGTTAAGCTTACTTCAGAATCTGCCTGCTATCATGTTTTAGATACTGTAAATATAATATGGATACAAAACTATTTATAGTTCAATATTTACAATATCATATTTTTTTCTGTTTGTTCTGTAGTGTCTCAAGCACTAGAAAAGCTCCTGTAGTTTCCTTTTAAAATGGGTAATGATCATACTTTCTTGGTATGGTCCTCAATAACATACATTTTTAAAGTTACAGTTTAGAGAACCATTAAGGAAGATAATCCGATAAACACTCTTGGAAAAGTGAGAAGTCCATTCAAAACCCCCAAGTTTTATAACTGGGAGCTGATCACACTTAAAATGAAGATTCACTTATCACTTCAGTGTAGACTTGTCTGTGTCTCTCACTAACAGATTAATCTCATTTTATTTTGTCTTTTTTTTTTTTGAGCTTTTTCCTTGACAGTCTTCCTTTTATAACAATTTAGCTTGCGGTAGCTCCTTAAATAAATTTTCATAAATTTCCGCCCTGAGGACTAATCAATTTAAAATTAGCCAAAGAGAGAGAAGAATAGTGCTCCCCTTTAAAGATTTTTAATTTTTTTTTTCTGGATGGTATCTGGCTTTATTGGTAGTAGTTCTAAGTGGATTTTTAATCAGTCAACATTGATTTAGGTAGTGGAGGTAGTCAATGATGCCTTACTAAGTTCTCATGCCATGGTAAGAAAAATAGACCTTTGTCATGGTCTATTAGAATTTTCAATACATTCTAATTAATCATCACCACTTTCCCTG
>VYZW01024182.1:0-30016 GCA_013401315.1 Balaeniceps rex
TAGTTGCCGACTGGGGCTAAACCACGACACCAAGTAACAGAATTTTCAAAGAAGAGCAGGTCAAGCCTCTTTTACTGCAGTATTTAGTAATAAATGGCACTGGTATCCAACCTTTTAGTGCTACTTACCATTTGCTTACCACTTCTACAAAGTACTGGTCTATGAAATTCTGTTCAGAGATACACAGGAGTTGGTAGCTCAATTGCAGGGAGAGCAAGCTATCCAGAATGCGTAACCAGCATTTGATGAACACAAAAGGATTTAGAAAATGCTTAGCTGGTGCTTGGTTGTTTTACTGAAAAAGTAACATAAATAAGACAAATATTTAGTTTAACAGCAAAACCCAGGGTGATTATTTATTGATTATTTAATGGTTATTAAAGAGGCAAACTCAACCCCACAGGAACACACTTTCAAAGATCCTTCTTCCCTCTCTCTTAGTATGTCCTTTCAAAGTGTGGTCATGCTGTTGGCACACAGGCCGCAAATGCCAAACATCAGAGTCTTAAATTCAGTCAAATTTGATTTCTACTTTTACATTCCACACTCCCCCAAAGAAATTGGAAGCTGAGATACACTCTCTCTCACAACTTCAAGCTTTACTTATTATGCTTCCAGGAACACTGTTGGAAGTCTTAAATCATGTTAAAGTTGGTCTCTAAATAGGATTTTCAAACTTCAGAAGAAATGCATAAGCAGTGTAATGCTCTTTCTTCTTATCTTGCATCACCAGTGCTTACACTAATTTCAACAAAATAATCTCTAAAAGGCACAGATTTCATAAATTAGCAACACAGTACCCATTGGAATCCATCCTTCAGATCATCTATAGACTTTGCATTAAGAAGAGGGAAAAAAGGAGTATAAAGCAACAATGTAGAAGTTAAATCTCTGCCTGAAGGACACAGGGAGTATTGATAGCAGATTCTGTTTTTAATGAAAAGCAATTTAAGGAAGTTCTTTATAAAGTGGATCAGCTAGGCTGCAACTGAATAACATAATGGGCTGTTTGCTGCAGTTGCTGTACTCTTGACTAGTGTTTCTTAGGATTTATAGGACTTTCTTGGGGTTTTTTTTCTTCAGAGTTCTGGATTTGGGGATTTCTTTGCTTTTCTTCCTCCTCCCTTGTAAATTACTGTTGTCATGTCATGGAACCACAATTGTTTATTGTGAAAAGTCACTAATGAACAAATGACCCTGCCACCTGGAGCACTTACAGCCTCATGTTAAACTCCAGCTACATAAAAAAAAAGTCTTCCCAGGCTATTGATTCACTGGCAGTGTTTGATTGTACCCTGGAGGCAGGTGACAGCTAGGCAACTGGGTTCTTACTGTTTTACACTCCCTATTACACAAACCAAATAAATCTTCTCCAAATTAATTCACTTTTTTTCTCACTTCTCTACTGTGTGACAATTCAGTATTGAACAATCTGTATGTTGTCTTCTTCTGGGATATGGAAACAAAAATTTTCATAATCTGCATAACAACAAATTTCTAGAGCCTCAATTTAGCTTTAAGATAGTGGCAGCATTTGTTGTGCTCTACAGATTTTTGAAGCTGTCAGGTCAAAAGCATGACTTCTTTAATACTTATCACAGTCTTCTTGTGTTACCCTGATTATCTTATTTTGAAAAACATTTCCACTAACTAGAAATATGGGCAAAACCTACAATGTCAGCTCTCTTGTACTGTGACCATAAATGTAGCAAGCTGGCCTCAGGGAGAATGAAATGAGATTTTAGGGATCAGGCTAGTCTAGAATATGAATGCCTTGAAGAAATGCTGCAAGACTTCTTCAGAAAAAGTCCTTACAGCTTGACCAAAATTACATTAACCAGCCAACTTCCTCAGGATGAAAAATAACCCCAGACACATACCTAATAACCACAGCAGGAAGAAAAGCAAAGGATTCCAGAGTCTGACTGGATTTCTGTACTGAGGGGTGCTAACACAGAACGTGAGATTTTGGGTTTTTATTTGAAGATTTCATTCAAATTAGAGTGCACATTGTCCTTTACTCCCTAATATATACCATAGTGTGCATCACTGTGGTCTTAAGAGCATAGTCCTCTTTAGAAAAAAGCTGCAGGAATGAACAAGCAGTGATCCCAAAAGACAGGAGTAGCCACAGAAGCAGTCAAATCAGGAATATTCGGACATTTAAGACAGGTTGCCTTGAAAGACTTCTCTTCTGATTATCTGTTTTCTCCAGCTTTTTCCCCATTGTCTTTTAACCTCAGCTTCACTTTGTACCTAGCCCTGCGACCTTCTGGCCATCTGCCCTCTCTCACATCACATTTCTGTTCCCTTGTCACAGTTTATGTCTTCCTAATTCCCTGCCTCTAAATAACTGTGTATTTAACGTGGTTTTCTTAGCATCAGGAAGTATCACATTTTTTTATCTTGAAGCCTTTTTTCACCTTGCATCTGTCATCTTTGTTTCTATGGCTTGGTATCATATATGCCTGTTTTGCTGTCTCTGTGTGATCAAACTCATTTGATGGCTTCTCAACAAGGAACCATTGGGTAAGTTAGGACTCTTCAATCTCGATAGCAGACAGTTTTAAGTAGGCCATAAAAGAGGGTGTCAAAACTGTGACTGATGTGGATGGGTAGGGGTTGACCGGTCACAGAGTATTCCAAAACAAGGTACGACCAGAAGAGGCCTCTAGGAACAAGGCTGATCAAAAGGCAGCAGTTCTTCCTACAACTGGCAATAGATCTGGAGAACCCTACCAAGTATACTGTGGGGGGAAAAAATGTGTACAGTATCTCTTCTGTTCATAGTCACCATTGGAGACAGAATATGGACCTGGTCAGAACCAAAACGGTTCTTCACATGTATAAACAATGCTAACCATAATGGGATCATTCTCAGACTAGAAACATAGAAATTCCCAATAATAATCTTGTCATGTTCCACTGCTCACAACACAAATGAAACTCAGCTAGTAAAATAAAAAAAAAATTAAAAAGATTAATTGTTATTTAATTCCATTTAAGTTGACACATTACAGAAGAGACTTGAACCTCTCAAACCTGAAAGCAGCAAATCTGTTAGCCCAAATAAAGGATGCCTAATGGTGTTAGTAAACAACCTAAGCTAGTGGGTGTTCTGCAGACTCCAAGAAAAGGTAGCATAATACAATAGACTTGTTGTGTATCAATACAATGAATATTATTTGGCATAATAGATTTTATAGTTCAGCTATATAGACAACAGTACAACTGACAAACATTACAGAGGATGCATTGCATAACTATATGGTATTTTAAAATTGTCTTTCTTGGAAGAGTAACAATTTAAACTCTTCTCATGTTTAGATTAAAATCACTGAAATGTGGAATGAATGGTATAATGTCAAAACTTATGCACTTTTTCTTCATTCCAAAAAGCAATAAACCATTTTTTTTTTAGGGCTGGTGACAGTCTTTTATGTGACATTTATGCCATTTAACTCTATGTGTGTGTGCATGTCCGTTGTTCTGACCACATAAATGTTGTTTAATTAGAAAGACATTAGAATCACACTAGTGATTTATGAACAGTCTATTATTATTAGGTGGCTTGAAACGTAAATAAAACTGTCTTGACTTACACCAGCCAGGAATCTAACCCTAAAACATAAAACTACCCCAGACTTATCCATAATTAAATTCTTCCACTGTGCCATGTGAGCAGTTATCCTGAGTTTTAAAAAAATATTTCTAGGGAGAAAAGATGAAGATTTGCTTTATGAACTGAAACTGTATCGCTATTTCACTGGCAGAGGAAGAAATATTCATACAGGGCATTTTTTTATTGAGTGATTAGTAGAGGAAAAACTAGCCCCTTATAACTGTGACTAGACATGAAATGACAGGCAACATGGAAAGCTTCCCACAAGATGCAACACTTAAACAGATGGCATGCAAAAAGTGAAATTTCCAAGTAGTTTTAAAGTACCATATAGACAAAACAGTAATCTAACATGGAATTTTAAAAAATCTGTTATTTGTGTATTTATTTAATGGAGCAAACCTCACTTTCAGAAAGTATTGTTTCATGACCACTTTAGTAACTCAAGGTTAGGATAATGAAAAAGTGCAAAAAGAATGTAAAAGTCTTCTTATTAAAAAAACAAATAAACAACCCCCCCCACCAAAACCAACCAAACCAACCAAACAAAAAATCCCATTTCTACTATTTTATTTTTTTCCTTCCCTCAGTCATCTCAGCCGCAGCCATAGTCAGACTGACTTTTGATCACATGTCCACACTGGCTCAGTTTTTCTCCAACAAATTTTCCTGGTTCCCTCTTCTACTCAAAGGAAAAGGTTATTCAGCTGTTGATTATTCCTGAATTTCCGCTTCCATTAGGTGGCACACCTAGGCCCTGGTACTCTTTACCTCTTCAGAAGGAGAATCACATAATTATAGTGCCTACCAATGCACGTGGTCATGGTGGCTTTTAATATGGAGTTTGAACTTCAAAAACTATTTTCACAAGTGCAGACTGGAACCTCTGAATCTCTCACATTAGTCAGATGAGTCTGTTATTAAAAAAAAAAAAAGAAAAAGGTAAGTAGCGGTATATAGTGTATATAACCGAGTTTACAACTTGTTTGCACAGTAACGAACAACCAAGTCATTGAACATTCTAACAGTGTTAAAGTGATATAATATTGTTATAGTACTGTGGTGAGTTGACCTTGGCTGGATGTCAGGTGCCTACCAAGCCTCTCTATCACTTTCTTCTCCATCAACAAGACAGGGGGAGAAAATACAACAAAAAGTTCATGGGTCAAGATAAGGACAGGGAAATTACTTACCAATCAGCATCATGGGCAAAACAGACTCCACTTGGGGAAATTAATTTAATTTATTGCCAATGAAAAACAGAGTAGCATAGTAAGAAATAAAAACAAATCTAAAAAACACCTTCTCCCCACCCCTCCCTTCTTCCCAGGCTCAATTCACTGACAGCTCTTCTACCTCCTCCCCCCAGCAGCACAGGGAGATGGGGAATGGGGGTTGCAGTCAGTTCATCACACGTTGTTTTCTCCTTCCTCCTCACACTCTTCCCCTGCTCCGGTGTGGGGTCCCAACCACAGGAGACTGTCCTTCATGAACTTCTCCAACCAACATGGGCTTTCCCACAGGTTGCAATTCTTTACAAACTGCTCCAGCGTGGGTCCTTTCCAGGGGGTGCAATCCTTCAGGAACAGACTGCTCCAGTGTGGGTCCCCAGGAGGTCACAGGTCCTGCCAGAAAACTTGCTGCTGCATGGGCTCCTCTCCACAGACCGCAGCTTCCTTCAGGGCACATCCAGCTGCTCCAGCATGGGGTCCTCCACAGGCTGCAGGTGGATATCTGCTCCACCACTAACCTCCATGGGCTGCAGGGGGACAGCCTGCCTCACCATGGTCTTCACCAGGGGCTGCAGGGGAATCTCTGCTCCAGTGCCTGGAGCACCTCCTCCCCCTCCGTCTTCACTGACCTTGGTGTCTGCAGAGTCGTTCCTCTCTCATATTCTCATTTGTCTCTCCCAGATGCTGCTGTGCAGTGGTTTTTATGCTTTCTTAAACATCTTATCACAGAGGCACTCCCACCGTTATTAACTGGCTCAGCTTTAGCCAGTTGCACCCAGTGGCAGGTCTGTCTTAGAGCTGGCTGGCACTGGCTCTGTCCCACATGGTGGAAGCTTCTGATGTCTTCTCGCAGAAGCCAACCTTGCAACCCCCCCACTACCAAAACCTTGCCACCTAAACCCAATATAAATACAATACAGTAAATGTATCATATTGCTGATGTCATCAAATTCATTAATATGAGATTTCAAAATCTACACTGAAATAACACTAAGATTTGTCGAAAAATGGCAAAAGATAAGAAATTTTCAGATATACCTGCCTTTTTTTTTCTATAAGAATTGTTGAGGTTTTCTGAAGAAGAGTATTTGCATATCATCTCAATTATACCACATTGCAGTACCACACACATGAAGCAAACAAAGAGACTAAAGTCAACATTTTATATCTCATTACTTTATTTGGCTTTCATATAAATGATTTGGCTGCATCGCAGAGGTACAGAATTGCACTGAGTCATAATGCATCCAAGTCAGTGGAAAGATACTTATTGATTGTAATGACCTTTGCACGAGAAATTGAGTGAACTCACAAGTTATAACTTCGCAAAGAGATTAGACTGAAAAAAATAAAAATAATAAAAGTTAAAATTTCTTCAAATTTTTTGCCCAGCTCATTCTTTTATTAGTAATACTGATTTTAAAAAGTTTAATGTAATTCATTTTAACATTCAGTAATTATTTAAAAAGCAGATGCTTCAAACAGATAACATGCGCTGAGACCAATGAAGAAAAACATTTTCTTTCATATATACAGTATAAATTGTCATAATATTCATGTAAAAAGAAAATGTTTTAGCGAGCGTTCATTAATAGAAACATTTTGATAACAACAACAAATCTGGGCAAGCACAGTTAGAAATCTGAACCCTGGAAAAATTGTTAGTCATATCATATATGTCGCTATATTAATTAGATGGGAAGTGGGCTTGATGATTCAGGCCTTTGGGGTCAATATGGTGACAATCAAATATCCCAAAATTAAAGATCCGGTCTGTTGCAGCTGCTGGGTGGTGTTGGGTTTTTTTTATTATTATTTTCTCAGAGAACATGTTCTTCAATACCTTGTGGAAAAGTTACTAATGACCAGAAAGTAATTATAGTTCAAGCACTACCTCTAGGGTTTCCATAGTATCCACTGCTATTTATATAAAAAGAGTTATTCCACCACAGAAAAAGGATAACGTGGCTTTCCATTATTAATGTTGTCAGCATTAACAAGAATCACATACTCTGAAACAGACACAGCCAGTAAAGCCATTCAGATATGCCACCTTCTAAATGTTTTCCCACTTCACATCTAAGCAACAATATATTATCAAACAAAAATGTTTTCCTATTTTAAAATGTCCAAAGAGAAGTTAGTGCCTCAGAAAGTGCTTCCTATCTTAGAGTTTGCCTGAAGATTAAGTTCTAGCTTACGTGAAAATGGATAGATTTAGGCTACAAGCACAATTCCATTTTATGGGACATTCCTTTATTTCAAATTTTGCTTTAATTCTGATCCAAAATGAATCATTAAACATAGTTTTCTACGAAGAAGCCACATCCTAAAGTGGATTTGGGTACACATTTTTAAAATAAAAAAAACTTTAACATTTTCATCCTATTGCATTTCTCTTTTTTTTTTTCCCCCAAAAAAAATAAAATCTCACTGAAATGGACATACGTCCACAGAAAGTTTTATTTCAATTTCATCAGAAAAACTTTTCTACATAGCTCTGAAAATAACAATCTGGCTTTGAAACAATATCAGCTTAAATAAATTGATGTCATTCTATTTTGGTTTTTATAATCTTTTTTCTATTGCCACTCAGCAGCCCATTTATTTCTATAAAAGTTAATAATACGTTGATTTATTTGATCTGTTTATTTACTTAGTGTTACATTCATGGCCTCCCAAAGTATGTGCATAGAATTCTCGAACAAAACTTAAATCATAATTTTATTTTTCCATGGCTTACCTGGAACCCAGATCAAATATAGCTTTTTCAGTAGAACTGAAAATTTACAAAGGACTTGGAGATGTTAATATATATGAACCTAAGTTGAAAAAGAAAGGGTCCACAGACCCAGTGTAAATTAAGGGTTTGATGAACAACTCATCAAAGTTAATTAAATTACAATTAACTGTCCTTGACTTCCATAGGCTTTAGATCGTTTCTGTTAGTCAAGGTGTTTGATACTTCTAAAGCAGATAGAACTTGTTTCCTTTTGTTATTTCTTCGAATTTGTTCTTTATTAGACTGCGTTGTATTTCTAGCACAGCTTTGGATTTTATGAGGCCTTTGGATGCCCAAAGATCAAGGACAAGATTACAGTCTCTTAGCAGCATCTGTGACACAAGTATTTTGAATTGTGTGCTTTCCAGTGATAACTGTTTTCTACCCAATAAATAGATTTTTTGTTCTAATAATGCCACAAGTGGCATATTATTACTTTCCAGAAGTTATTTCATATGTATATATACACATATATGTGCACATATATAATAATTTGTGTGCAATGTATGTATTTCAAATGTACACAAATAATACATCTATTGTGTTACAAGCAAATTTCTTTATAATAAAAAGAGATTATTTTATTTGTATTTGAACTCAAATCATACAACAATTTTACTTAATGTACTTCATTATTTTATAGAAGATTGAGCAGTTTCAAATGTCTTTTTTTTCCTTTTCTCTTATAGTAGATACAATAATAATTTTATTTTATTGTACAAATTATTATTATATATTACTATATATTATTATGTTGTTATGTTATGTTATGTTATGTTATGTTATTATACAGTCACAGCCTAATCATGTGCATGTCCTTTAAACTCAACTAGTTTTTTGTTTGTTCTTTAGTAGCTTAAGTATAAAATATTTCTTTTCAAAAATAGTACCTGTTAGGTTAATGTATAGAAAATGCAATTTTTACTTAAATTCCCAACTTTAAAACCTAAAGACTGCATTGCACAGACGATTCATGATAGCCTAAAGAAAGACTTCAGGATTACTAATAAAATTTGGTTATCAGTTTAAGTCTTCCTTAAAAAGCAATGTTTAGTGTGTCCACCTTGCGTTAATGAGCTATCTCAAAAATTTCTGAATGACTGAGTAAAATCAATCACTGTGCTCCTTTTGTTCTCCATCTGTGCTAAGTGTATGAAAACTCCAGATTTTAAAAATCATCAGGACCTACATAATGAGACATTCTTGACAAAGAACAAGCTTATGTTGTGTTAAAGCCACTTCAGTGTAGCTGCTTCTCAGGCAGCAGAGACTGGGAGATGCTGATTCAGAAAACAGATTTTCTTTTAGCTTTCCCACTTGCAAAAACAGGTCTTGACCTTATCAATACACCCAAACATTTTTGTCTTAAAACTCCTGTTGTCTCCCTTTAGATTTCCCATCTAGGCTAATAGCAGTGAGTGATATCCATTACTATGCCCATATTAAAACTGTATAGAAAGACAGTTTAAGATGTTTACTTCCTTCTAGTAACTGGAAGGAAAGAATGCTACCTCAGCATCTCTGCTGACTAAGAGTCTTGTTGATCACTGCATTGATGACTACTGCCAATCTAGTAAAATCTACAGCTTGAGCTAAAGGAATAACCCATGTTCGTGTAAGAGGTTGAGTCTGTGGTAGCCAGGAAGTTTGGGCACTTGAGGATCATTCATATAATAATTACACAAGAAAATACTTAGAAGAAAATTATGTGCTGGCTGGAATTTTATTTTTGCTTGTTTTTTTTTACATAAGCCTTGATTTCACTTTTGCTTTGAGCAATGTGTTGGAAGTTTTGGTGAAGAAGATGAAGGATGGGAATATAACGTGTAATATCATTTGAAACCAAAGGCTGTATTTTTCTCTTTGGTTTTGCACAGCCAAGTACAAGGGATACCAGCTGAGACAGTTATATGTAAGAGCTGTAAGAACTACATTATAGAAGAACACTACACCTCCAAAGTCAAACAGTGCGATATTGTGAAATATTAGAAATAAATATATCTGCTCCTTCTTGCTTACAACACCAAATCTTGTGGGAATTCAATATGGGAAAAAAGCTCTCCTGAGGCCTAGGCAAGTATCTTACATAGAAGAGGACTTTTATTTCATCCTCTTTCATATAATTTGCTGCTTGTACAACCACTAGTGTCCTTGCAAAACTGTTAGTCTGTGGTCATGCAGTTAAAAGACGCTGCCATAATGCATCCGCAAGCAGAAGAGAGCTGTCTGCACCAGTTTTAGAAAGCAGTCATGGGCACAACATACCCAGTGTGCCCACATCTCATACAGATTCTTCTCGGACTCCCTGCATGTGAAATGTAGTCTGCATGTGAAAAACTGATGCAAGCTGTTGTGGTTGCCTGTGTGGATACTAGACATGCTCAGCTATAAGGAGTCTTATGTTTTCTGATGGGTCTTCTCCAACTGCTTGTGGTTATACAAACCTCAAATACACAACTTGTCTGGTCTTGAGCTCAGCCTGGGTGTAAATCTCAAGATGAAAAGTACACTTAGCTAGAGAAACTCTGGTCTCTAGAGACAAAGGAGCACAATTCTTCCATTTCCAATAGCCCCTTGGTACCCTTTTGGCAGTGGAGAGGCCCTAAAAGAAGCAGTTTCATATCAGAAGAGGGACACAGAGGAGAATATCAGGGGATGGAGGAAACTGCTGTAAGCAGAAGGGGAGAATGTCATCAGTTAGAAAAGCCACAGCAACCTCTGGAGCAGTCCAGAAACTGGACAGTATAAATGTGTTTAGCCATCTTCCCATTCTAACCACACAAAGCATTGCACAAAATTTGAGCCCTGCTCTGCTGGAAACATCAACAATGTAACTGCAATATAAGCAAAATAATGCTTGCTTGTTTTCTAAAATAGCAAGATGTGGCTGTGCTCTGCAAGCCATGTGAAACGTGTGCAGTTGAGGAGTGAGGACTACTTAGATTCCTACCAATGCCTTGAGTCACATCATGTCAGCAGCCAAAGCTTGAATTCTGGGTCCCCAGTAACTCTCAGTTTGTCATGAGAGAATCAAGATGCAGCAGTAGTGAATTCATTGGGGGAAAACACTAGGACGTTTTAGCAGAGAGGCCCTCACAAGTTCAAGCGATACATGTACTAAAATGTTCATATATAGCAGTGATGGGTTTTTACAGCTTCGTCCAATGGTATCTTTAAACCCTGGACCTCTGACCTGTACTAAGGCTCACATTCCTGACACTAAATCCAAGGAGGAATTGTAACAACTTTTCTTCCAAAATTTAATTTTCTGAAATGGTTACAGTACTGTTCTTCACAGAACTGGAATTTCAGGCTGATGCACCAGAAGTGCTAAGCAATGTCAGCTCCAAATGAGACCCCCATACACAATAAATTCCCATCTCAATAAATGAAACAAGCCTTTTCCAAGTTCCATTCCTGAAATTCATGTTTCCTGCCTCCCAAAATGATTGTCCAAAACACCTCCTCAGAAAATGAAATTTCTAAATCTTACAAAATTACAATAATATTTTCCCTTGTCCTTCCCACCCCAATTTGGGCCAAAATAAATCAATCCCAGGTGTGGAATGAAAGTTCAAAAGTGTCAAATTGAGTAATTCCAACTTTTTAACATCAAAATTACACATTTAGAAATCATACTTTGTCACAAGCTGACATTTAGAAAAAATAAACACTATTAAAATACAAAACCCAACGTTTTTCCCCTAGCATTTTTTTATTTCATCAGAATTTTATATTTCATTGAAAAATGCTGGAAACGTTTTCATTGTGTCTATTATTCAGAAATACCTATGCATACGTCTGTGTGCGTTGCCATCCAGGGGACTTTCAGAGAATATTTCTCTCTTAAGATGAGCATATGAATGTCCCTGTGACTTCCCTCATTACACTCATGCTTCAACTTTCCTTTCCAACCAGTTTCAAATAAATTTCTGCAGCATGCGGAAACCATGCTCCTTGATAAGAGTTTTCATGTATCGCCTATTCTTCACATAAGTTTGTAAAAAAATAGTGACTAGGAAATAGCAATTTTACAGGAGTCATACACTTTAGCATCTTAAGTGCTAAATTATTCACTTACAGTAGCATGGTCTTACAACAGTATACATGCAAGGCAATGCACGATTCTGAGGCTTTTTTAGACTTTTGAAGGTGCTGTTTCCAACTCCAGGGATTTAAACAATAGTTTTATTTTAATAAAAATACTTTCTTAACCAGTAAGTTGACAGAAGAAGCACGTGGAAATGTGCAGTTGTGTGTGTGTGAGTATGCAACACTGATTAATACACTGGGTATCTGCAGAGAATGCTTTGGTTACAATGTCTCACAGTAAATTGCAGCAAAATCACCATAATCCACTGCCCTCCACCACTGGGAAAAACTGTTGAAAGTAAGGAAGATACATGCATTAAAAGAAGGCATTCACCATGCATTCATATGAATAAGAATGATATATATACGCCAAGGTTTACTAATGTCTGCGGCTTTTATTGAGAGGTTGGTATCAGCTAGATAAATCATCTGCATTCCATTTATCAGGCTTTCAGATGTAATTGATATCAACCATCTAGACCACACAGGTCTATACTTCAGGTAAAAATCAAAACAAAGCTGTGTGGTCTAGTTTTTTAGCACTGTAAAGACAACTTATTGTTAACCTTAAGATAAGCCACTGCATTTAAATCTATTTATAGCCACCTTCGGTAAGTATGCCTGGATTCTTTTCTACTTTCCAGGTCAAAGTCACAAAGGCTGTCACAGGAAGGTGTAAATCACACTTCTTTGCATCAGCAAATCCCTTTGCATAAGAGATGGAGTACATTTCAGCTGAAAACAGTGAGATATTTCACTGCTACCTTCTCTTGGGATTTCCACTACAGGATAGAAGAGTGGGCAATTTAATTTTGATAAAGCTGTCAGTGGAAGTCATTGAAGAATCACAGACCTTGACCACCCCACTTTTATGCCAGAATTGCCTACTTTTAAAAGCTTGTACTAGCCCTTCATGCCAGGTAACAAAGAGAACTATAAAAGGAGATAGCAGCTGGTTTGTGATCTCATTCCCTCTAAGAAAGGCAATTAAAATAGCTTCCATTCACTTCCCGTGTAAGAGAATCAGTAAAAGGAGAAGAGTACGGTATGAATCCAGCTATTTAACTGCTCTCATGGAACCAAACCAACCAGCTTGCAAATATAGAAATAATAGCAGCAATAAAAAAATCCATCTCCGAAGGCCTATCTAGGTTTAATTTTCCTGGCATCCACAACAATGTAAATTTATTCTCTGCCCTGCCACCTTAATTCTTGGCATACTATTCCCTACCCCCACACACTCACTGTCTGTGGAACTATCCCCAGTATAGCTGATGTAACAACAGAGAGAATCAGGCTTCCCGATGCTTCAAAAAGTCAAAATAGTTTAAATTTAATCTATCTTGTTACAACAGAAAGAACTTCCTCAAACCACCCAGAGGTACTCAAGACATCTAAAATGATTGCTTGGGAAGGAAGAAGAAAGGACCCAACTCTAGATCCATCCCTCAGAGCCTTCTAATAAAACAGAACGTCCCTAGCTTAGTTTCCACATGCACACTGGTGTGTTTCAGAAAGCCTGAACAGAGGCCCAAGCACAGTTTACAATCCTTCTTTCACGATTACAACTGGTCAAGGAGGTTGACTTATGTCTGTTATTTATACCTTATGCCCCATGGCTTCTTGTTAGAGAGCGGGCTGTATTGCGAGCCAGGTGATTGATAGCAAGTTAATGGTTCCATTGTCTGCAGTAACGCAGAAAGTACAATTCTCATGCATCAAATTGAACGGGAGCTTTATCACCGAGGCTCTGTGCTTTTAAGTGGCGCTGTCACTAATACTCCTGAAAGGAACGGCAACCAGGAATGGAGGCACTAGGATGAGTCTTTTGATATCCATGTTATTAATCCTTCTGTTACCTCCCCAGCATACAAAAGTTATAGAAGAGGGCTTGTCAGAGTTGTTGTTATGATGAACACATTAGGATAGACAGAAGAAGGGCAATTTTTCACCTTGCCTACAGTAGTGCCCTGGCTTTTTTTGTTCACCACTGCAATTAAGTGCTTACAATCATTTACTCAAAATAATTGTTACAACTGCTTTAACTACTTTTATTCAATGGAAACATTGCCTCCCCCCCAGCCCCCGCTTTACCAGACTTGTAACACTAGACTTCCTCCATGATACTCCCCCTTACTGAAGTGACTGGCAGTGTGCACACCAGTGAGAGTGGCTTAAAATTCAGACATGTCTACTGAAGAGAAGGAGCACCCATCACTCTTCCTAGATCAATTTCAGTTCTGTCTTTAATAGGCAAGGAACTCTAATTTCAATGTCGTCATTCCGCATCCCCCTTCAAAACTATTCACAAACACCAGGTCTTCTGGATTCTGCGGTGTGTGTTAGGTACAAATGAGGAGCTGGAAACTGGTTGTTGCATTGGCTTCCACCTGCCTGCAGAGATTTCTTCACATGATATGTCACTACTTGTCGTGGTTTAGCCCCACTCGGCAGCTAAGCACCACGCAGCCGCTCGCTCACCCTCCCCCTCCCCGGTGGGATGGGGGAGAGAATCGGAAGGGCAAGAGTAAGAAAACCCACGGGTTGAGATAAGAACAGTTTAATAATTGAAATAAAATAATAATAATAGTAACAATAATAATAATGATAATAATAATAATAATAATTGTAATGAAAAGGAGAACGAGAGAGACAAACAAAACCCAGGGAAAAGAAAACAAGTGATGCAACCGCTCACCACCCGCCGACCGACACCCAGCCAGTCCCCGAGCAGCAATCACTGCCCCCCGGCTAACTCCCCTCGGTTTATATACTGAGCATGACGTCATATGGTATGGAATAGCCCTTTGGTCAATTTGGATCAACTTTCTTGGGCTGTGCCCCCTCCCAACTTCTTGTGCACCTGGCAGAGCATGGGAAGCTGAAAAAGAAAGTCCTTGACTAGCCTAAGCACTACTTAGCAACAACTAAAACATCAGTGTGTTATCAGCATTCTTCTCATGCTAAATCCAAAACACAGCACTATGCCAGCTACTAGGAAGAAAAGTAACTCTAACTCAGCTGAAACCAGGACACTACTCCTGTTGGAACAATATTACAGCCACTCACATTGGGCCTGATGTGATGCCTCCAAAGGTCTGGAAATGTCACTAGCTGTAACCTCAGAGGTGTAAAACTGCCCATGTGTCCTACCAACGGTGTGGTTTGGGGAAAAAGGCAAAAAGCCTCAGCACCCTACATTTTATTGCTCTATGCTGAGACCTGGAATTCACAGAATTTTCCCTGTGAACTTAGAAATGTCATAGATTTTTGTACATATATGACCCATCATTGTATTTTTTGAATATTTAACTCAGTAAGATGCAAAACTTACTACAGCCCTATATATGAACAGGATTTAAGTTCCAATGTTAGCTTCACATTTTTGACCAAAATAAAGTCAGTAAACCACTGTACACCAGAGTCTTGCTCAAACTGATCTTCAGTGTTATTACCTTCTCCCTTAGGCTTCTTCTCTACAAGACTGCAAGGGCTTTGAAGAGCAAGCCCCAGAGACTTAAATCACTGGCCAAACTGAAAAAAGAAAGAAAAAAAAGAGTCAAATGAGCTACTATTGACCTCGATGAGGACACAGCACTTCCAAATCAGAACCTTCACTGGGAAATGTAACAGCAGAGAACTCCTTGAAAAGACACAATAGACATATAGAATTTGGATGACGAAGTAGTGTTGCCCTACTTCTACCAAGAAGTCCTGGAAATATTTTGCCCAGGAGTTTTTGGACAGAAATATATGGTCCAGTGCTGTGTGGAGTGTTGGATTTGCACATGAAATTTCCTGTCTGTTCAGTGGCTGCCCGTGAGCTTAGGCACAGCAGAGGTGTTAGATCCAGTCTACATTCCCCACAGAAATACCCAAAGTTTTCAATTTCTGCCCAGAAACAAGTTTCAAACAGGCAAGAGGGGACACATGCAGGGAAACTACATGGATGATGTTCCCGATAAATATCAGTATCACAGTTTGTATTTCACTTCTATTTGCCCATCAGAATTTTACATGTAATTTTATCTCCCACTGTGAAGAAAGGCAGTCCTGAAATGATTCTATAAACAACATAATGTGCAGTTTTGTGGGGCATGATATAAGCTGATCCGAAGTCCCCAGTATCGACATTACTGGCACAGACACATAACAGAAAGTAGAACTTTTTGGAGCTAACACTGACGTTTTCATGCAAAGCTGGATAGAAGTTACGCCTGAATAAAAACCACAGGATGGGATCCTTCATACGTAAGTCCTAGTGTGTTCAGGGTGCTAATCTTAAAACCATATTCTTCTGGAGAAGGTGCTGACACAGATTCCCTCAAACCATGCATTTCACATAATAATTTGCAACACAGCAAAGTAAAAGGTAAATGTTAATTAAACATAATGACAACGGTTGTGCTTTTCATAAAGTTGTAAATGGCAGCACATCACACAGGAAGAAAAAGAAACTATCCCAGTTACCATTTTTCAGTCATCACCAGTGGAAGAAAATCAAGCCCTTATTATGTATCCTTGTTTAGCTAATTATTACCACTATTTGTGGTGCCAAAGAAAGGAAACCTCAACTTCCTACCAGAAGGGAGGTAGTGTGTATATCAGTCAAAAGAAGAACTTGCAAGGGACTGAAATAGATGAGAAGGTAGTAAAATAAACACTGCTAATGGTTTGCTCTACAAACTTCCTAATTCCTCCCTAAGTATTATTTATTTTTATAACTTTACCTGTCATGTCTGAAATGTTGTCTATGTTTTCCTACTTTCTAAAGATTCTTGCATTAAATATGTTCACTTTACAAAAAAAAGTATATCTGGAAGCAGTCTGAGATTTACTTGAACTATGCATAATTCTATAGGAGTTCAAAATCTGGAATGGTTTCTTGAAATAATTACTGATTTTCTTGGTTGAACCTCTATAATTTGTAAGGTTTTGATTAATAACTCATGCAGACAGAAGCAAGGCTGTGGGAAAAATTATAAAAGGTCTCTTTTGAGAACAGTTTATCCTGATAAAAAAAGTTAATTAAGAGGTTTCTTTAACTATAGTCCACTATTAATCTGCTGGTTAGGAATTTAAGAATGTGGAAGCTTTTAGTTCATGTTCAGTGATAATATTAAAAATGTTAAATTCCCAGAAAAACAGTATTCATTTTACTAATTTGATCATCTGCTGCTGCTTTAGGATGATATGCAGATATATGCATATTGAGTTCTCACTTTGCTCCACCATCCAGTTAACAAGAACTGCAAGGAAGGTAAGACAGCCTCACTTCTGGTCTAGCATTTCTGTAGCTCCCAAATAAAGCAAATAAAGCAGTGGAAGACTTTCTCTCCCTTCACAATAGCTTGTTTCTAAAAGTTAGAATAGAGACTTGCCTCTTGGCAGTGGTAGTAATGTTAGGATATCACCTTAGCATAACAACTTTAATTGTACAACCATAACCCTTCACCCCAATTATGTTCAGTCTTGGTTTGTTTATTACTGATGCCTGGTGCACTTTCGGTAATGGGCTTTTTACTTTTGCCTTGCATTTTTTCTAACAAAATATTTTATACTCCACATATATTATCATTAAAGGTCCCTTGGTTAAAGTTCTTTCTCCTTGACAAGTCTAAATGCAATTAAAGTGCAAGAAAGTCCTGAGAGCTATTTCTTGTTTCACTTTTATTTGTCCATCACGGTTTTTCCTTCTCCCTTGGCTTTATAATGTCACCTCCCATCTGTGAGGAAAAGCAGCCCTAAAATGATCCTACGAAGACCTACAACTTGCTGAGTAACAGTCATTTAATGTGGTATCAAATGACAAACCCAAGACAAAATAAACTGGTTATACAATGTGACCTAAACTAGTGCACATCGATTACAGATTTAAAACAAAACAAAACAAAACAAAACACCTTTTCTCAAAACAAGTGGTATCTACACCTATTCACTAAGCCTAAACTTGATTTCCCCATCTCCAGTATTACACTGACTTACTGCACTGACTTTAATTATGATGACTTCAGTATAATGGCTGACTGTCTTTGCTCCTTACTTATGGGAAGGCAATGGATGAGCTCAGAACTAGAGAGCATTTACTTACTCCTTACCCTTCTTTCAAGGATGTTTTTGCTATAGCATTTCTAATCTTGTTTGGAGACCTCATTCAATCTCAGAATACAAGGGAGAGAGAATGTACCTACTTTCCCATACTGCAGGCATAATACATAAGATCAATCACTGTTTAATGAGGCCCCATTCCTGTCGTCTTACAATGTGCAGGTAAAAGCTGCACCCACATGGAGCTTGATTTACCTCAGAGGGCTTTTGCACAGGCACAGCAATCCACTGTTGAGCTGAAAGTAAGGATATTCAGTCCCTAGATCTCAGTTAATCTAATGTCTGTGCCTATATGTGTCAGACCAAAGGCACAAGCAATCCAGCATCTCTAACCAGTGACAGACAGACCTTTTACTGGATTGTCTAAGATGACTCTTTTTTGTGCAAACCTCACTGATTTCAAAGACAGAAAAGAATACTGCCCTGAAGTTATGAAATTGCAGACGTAGTTAACATAATTTTTTTGGCACCAAGTTTAATTCAAAAGGATTAAATAAGTGTATTCATAGATTTTTAAACCAATCAAATCTAGAAGCCAATTCCTGCATTAATTTTCCCACTAACTTAATTATACAGCCCCAGGCTCTGGCTCGTGATCAATTAACAGAGCTGTAAAAATCTGGAGCCCAAGTCTACCACTTATTAATCACCACATCTGATGTAAGGAAAACAGCCTTTATTGTGGTTTCTGGATTGGAAATCAAACCGGTAACCACAGCTGATGTAGCTGTACTCCACTTTAAAAAAAATAAAGATTTTTTTTTAATTAGTATTTCTCATGACTTAGTAATGTGTGGGAATGGTAGACTGTCATATGCAAAACAGGTCTGAGGAATATTTAAAGCAGAATAATGTGTTCATTGCAAACTACTGAGAAAAACTATGCATATCTGCATATCTGGAGGAAAAGAGTTCACTAGTGCTGCCCACCACATGGCATTTTCTGTCCAATACTGCAACTGCTTAATTGTTTTCCTCTTCACGATGCAAAAACTGTCTATTTCATGCTCTCCTAGCAAATTAAATCATAACTGCATGATGAGCAACTTAGCCACAGCTTATCAATTTGAACACACATTCCCTTCCTGCCCCACATACATCTCGAGTTCAACAGTGGTTTGGTTGGACAGAGGGGTGTGCAGTTCTCATTCAGATTTTATTTATCTGTCTTAGCAAGAGGAGAAGCGTGTCAATATCAAAACATAGTCTGCGGTGAATCACCCAACAGCTGAGACAATCCTGTTAGTTCACTGTAAATTCAGGTGGATTAAGACTTGTTCAGAAGAAAGATGCTACCACTAAGGTACAAATGGACTCTTCTATAAACAGGTAACAAGAGTACAAATAGCTTCAATAACATTTAGGGAGAAAAAATCCCCAACCTTCGTACTGGCAGAACTTTTCTGTGGTCAAGCTGATGCATACTGTGAATGTGTCATAGCTTGACAGGAAATAACCAAAGAAGAAAATCCACGGAAATGAGGGGGAATGAAACAGCTCCAGACAAAGGTTCCAATTGTAATAAAGACTATTGAAATTTCCTTCAGAATATTTTGAAAGTGATGTCTTCAAGGCTTGATTGACAAAATAGCAGTGCCTGTTAGACTGCCCTGATCCAAAAGTCCTTTGGAAAGGCTTCCAGGGATGCCTCTGAGCAGTGGATCAAGCTCATCATTTGCGTACATTTAAATGCTGTGTTGAACTGGTGCCACAGACACTCTGTAGAGACCAAAGATCAAACCATTATATTGGAATACACTGTTATGGTACAACTTTTCCCGATTTACTTTGTTAAGGTTGCTTTGGAATGTCTTGTGCCTTTCTGGAAGGTGAAGCAGAGTTATGCTTATGTCTGAGAGCCAGGAAATGAATTATTAATCTGTATGCTAACTCAATTTTAATTCTAATCTCTCTAGCATTAACCATACATGTTCACAAAAGGCTCACCCTCCTTTGCAGATAATATCATTCAGGTAACAGTATCTGTGTCAGCTATAGTACAATCAATATCTTCTTTCCACCAAAGCAGTGTTGTGTTTACATTTTGAGGTCTAACAGCAGTTTCCGACCTATGCTCTACTCTCAAAGAGCAAGTCTGTTAAACCAGATGCAAAGACACCTATGCCAGGTATTAGAATCCCTTCTCCTCTTTTTACAACCAAATCATTATACTGCCACTGCCATTATACTGTCCTTTCTACTAATCCACCCCCTGCATTAAAACCCATATCCTGCTCTCATATCTGATCTCAACTATAGGGATTTCCAGGGTACACATATACCAGGAATGCCTCCTTAAGACTTCAGTGCTAAAATAGGGACTACCTGACCCTCTTAAGCTCGTCAGAACTAGATGTTTTGATATTTAACTTTCGTTACTCTTTCTTCAGAAGGGGTGAGAAAGGAAGCTAAATCCTCTATATTAAGGAATTACAATATATTAGGGGAACAAGTGGAGCCATGGCCTGAAGATAAAAACCTTAAAAAAACCATGGTTTGGTTGTTTCCTAAATGACTGGTAGAATATGTGAACTCCACAAGTTCCTGGGGTGCCTGGGGGTTTATATCTGAGAGACCCCTTGCTCAGTTAATCCTAAAGTTGCATAGTTAATATATCTTATTATGCTTCAGCAGAGCACAGAGGATTTTAAGAAAACCTCAGTGAACATACACATTTTAGAGAACTCCTATGTTTAAATAGGAATGATTGCTTAGGAATAACAGTGCTAGTTTTCAGATGCTGTATGACATTTGAAAGCAATGCCTTTTTGATAAATAAAGACCTCAAGCACACCAACTCAAATGGGGTTTTTTTTGGAGAGGGAGGAAGTAATATGCTATGGATCTCAGATGACTCTGAGAACTATGACATGGCCTCTTCCCCTGAAAGGGATATTAATACAGCTTTAAAGTAAAAGCATTTTGACAAAAGTATCTTCAAACTGTCTAGAAAATCTTAGAGGTACACAGATAATTGAAAATGATGAGGACAGACGTAAGAAGGAGTCCCAAACCACTACTTCCAGTGCTCAGGAACATGACGTAACCATCAGACCTGAAACAGTGAGGTTTGAGGACATACTCCACTATTCCTACTGATGCTAAACACTACGCAAAAAGAACAGAAAACTCATGGGAGTTTTGCCCAATTCATACTAGAAGTGTGCCCTTAGTAGCCCACAAAAGAGACAGTGGATATGGAAGTCATAGATTCTGGTCTGTGGCCCAAGGACTGCTACAAGTCTTGCTTCTGTCTCATAGCTAGGTTACTTTTCTTGGAAGTGAGGATTTGATCTCCTGCTGGAAGATACATTTCACAGGTGAGCATTCAAACCAAAAGACTATTATAAACTGATAAATTTACAACCATTGGACACTACTACTACTACCATTATATTTTAGAGTGTATTAGTTATCCAATAGGATGACTCAACACCTTAAATTATCTGAAGGTTTTAGTCTGTGAATTTCAGCTTACAGGCACAGTGAAGAGCATAAAAATCAGGAGAGAAGTGGATTGCAGAAACACTTTGGTATTCACCACTTACTGGCTTAGATGTTCGATCCCATTCAATGCTGGCTGTTGTGAATTCCTTGGCACCTTACTATCCTATACATTGCTCAGGGACCATAAACACCTAGCTGGGGTTATGAATTCAACTCCGCAAGGCAGACATGCCAAAATTCAGCTGAATTCTTTTGGCAAGGATAGCTCTTGGTGAATATTTTCTTCATTCCCGTTTACAGCTCCTCACCAATTAGGGTAGGTTACCCAGATTAGGGCTCAGAAGGAAATGTCAGGGTTGACCTGAAATCAGAGATCTTTCTGCTGTTTCATCTTCAGAGATCTCTCTGCCATTTCAGCTTGTAACATGTAATAGAGCAAGTAGAATAGAAGAACACCTTGTTTGCTTGCATTTTGGGAGAGAAGTGAGAGAAAAAGAATTGATAAGGACAGGCATCCTGACTCTATTATCCCACAAATCCAGGTATTCATCCCATTCTCATGCTTAATTTCTCTCCCTGTGACCCTTTCTCTACTACTTTTTCTTCCACCTATTTTTCTTTACGAACATTCTCAATGCTGTCTTTTCTCCACAGTATAGTTAAAACCACAACTTGCTTTTCTAGCCTACATCTCTGTTCCTAAACCACTAAACTCTCCCCGTCAAACACTTACAAGTGTAATTAATTTCTTTTTGAAACAATCTAAGTAATTTCTGAATTATCTTCTTTACTCAGATTATACACCTCCCCCAAATTAATCCTGTGTTCACCCTCCACAGAAGGAAATTTTAAATGCACGCCTGAAGAAAACTCAGGTTTCTGCCAAAGAAGTCTTTCAACCTAAATTGCTTGGGTGGCACACATGGTCAGCGGTCACAGCATATCCTTCCAGAGCTCCCTCACTTCCCCTCCCTTTTGTTGTGTTAACACCAGATGTCAAGACAATCTCTGGGCTGGTGAGTGCAGATGAGCACCACAAGCCATCTCATGTGTGAGTGTTTGGCTTCACCCAGACCAGGGATGACACTCCTTTTTGGTGTTTCTTTTCAATTGTATTTTTTCTGTGTGTTAGCCGGAGTTATGCACTAGATCAGGTAAAGCATAAACGTTTAAAACCATAAGGAAGGTTGTGACCTGGGCCACCATGTCTGTGCAAAACATAAACAATTAGAGTAATCATTAACTTTAAAATATACCAGGAGGTTGTGCCTCAAGATTCCTTGGTTTAAAGGATCCCCAAGGTAAATTGTGAAGGCAAGTGAAGAAATTACATGGATTTTGCAACACTTAGAAAAATGAATCTTTAAAAAGAAAAAAGTGAATTCAACTTTAACTATGAAAAAGCTTGTAATCTTCTATTATGAACAACACACTAAAAATATACGGACAGAGGTTCTCCTCATTTTTGTGAGCAATAAAATTGTATACATGAATTTTTGAAGGTATTGTTATTTGGTAATACACAGCATTCACTAAGCAAAAAAAATAAAAACCCCTCTTTACTATATATTTTTTCTTAGCTATTCAGATCTGGATGGCACCGTCCCTGTGTTAGTGTCAGTTCAGAAACACAGGAGAAAGACTCTTCAAAGACCTTACAGTGTTAAATCCTACCAGTACTGCTGACAGTGCAGGCCAGTTCTCCACTACTGATTCTTCATTTTCAAGCCTGGATCCCAATATTTGGGTAAAATACTATTTTCTGTTAAGTCTTTGTGGTTTTTAATGTGATTGAATGTCATCATTTGCAGCAGACTTTTGATGGAAGTGCTTTCTCTTTATCCCATGAAATTCCACTTAGCATTTTGTCAACAACTACAGTAACAATTTGCTATTTCCACTTTTTTGGGTTTTTTGCCACAACAATGTGGGGGTTTGACCCTGGCTGGATGCCGGGTGCCCACCAAGCTGCTCTATCACTCCTCCTCACTAGCTGGACAGGGGAGAGAAACTATAACAAAAGGCTCGTGGGTCAAGATAAGGATAGGGAGAGATCACTCAGCAATTACCACCATGGGCAAAAAACAGACTCAATTTGGGGAAATTAATTTCATTTATTGCCAATCAAAAGCCAGAGTAAGGTAATGAGAAAATAAAAACTAAATCTTAAACACCTTCCCCCCACCCCTCCCTTCTTCCTGGGCTCAACTTCACTCCTGATTTTCTCTACCTCCTCCCCCTGAGCAGCGCAGGGGGATGCGGAATGGAGGTTGTGATCAGGTCATCACGTGTTGTCTCTGCCGCTCCTTCCTCCTCACACTCTTCCCCTGCTCCAACGTGGAGTCCTTCCCATGGGAAACAGTCCTCCATGAACTTCTCCAACATGGGTTCTTCCCACAGGCTGCAGTTCTTCATGAACTGCTCCAGCATGCGTCCTTTCCATGGGGTCACAAGTCCTGCCAGCAAGCCTGCTCCAGCGTGGGCTCCTCTCTCCACGGGTCCACAGGTCCTGCCAGGAGCCTGCTCCAGCGTGGGGTTCCCACGGGATCACAGCCTCCTTCGGGCATTCACCTGCTCCTCCTCCTCACCAGGGTCCTCCATGGGCTGCAGGTGGATATCTGCTCCACTGTTAACCTCCATGGGCTGCAGGGGGACAGCCTGCCTCACCATGGTCTTCACCAGGGGCTGCAGGGGAATCTGCTCTGGCACCTGGAGCACCTCCTCCCCCTCTTTCTTCACTGACTTTGGTGTCTGCAGGGTTGTTCCTCTCACATATTCTCACTCCTCTCTCCAGCTGTTACTCTGTAGCAGTTTTTCCCCCTTAAATACATTATCCCAGAGGCCCTACCACTGTCACTGATTGTCTTGGCTTTGGCCAGCAGCAGGTCCATCTTGGAGCCGGCTGGCATTGGCTTTATTGGACATAGGGGAAGCTTCTAGCAGCTTCTCACAGAAGCTACCCTGTGGTCCCCCCGCTATCAAAAACCTTCCCACACAAACCCAATGCACAGTCATTCAAGGCTAAGAATGTTGCCACCATGTCGATATAGCAGCAACAATACCACCAATACTGCTGACTTTGTCCTGTGGACATCCAGGCACTTCCAAAGCTGTGGAGTAAACATCAATAATGAGAAGAAATATTTTTCTATCTCAGTGTATTCCCCAACGGGTAGAAATTTGGATGGTTTGTGTGGCTATGAATCTGTCATCTCTTAAATTTCAAGCATCTGACTTGCTGACCCCAGTAATATTCTTTTCATCTAGTTGATTGTGTAATATGTGTGAATTTCACATGCCTTAAGTGTACCTTAATTTCTTCTCCTGTTATCTTTCCTATGCTGCTTTTCATCTGATATCAAAAAGTTGTAAGTGAGATCTTAGCAGATGCCTGGTGATGATAATGAAGGATGGGGGCCAAAAAGAAAATTTTGAGTGTATTAAAACTGAAATAGAAGTATTCAAAATGTGTTGAAAACCAAATGCAGTCTGTTTTTTCTTTAAAGAAAACTGGCATGAGTTTGTTGCCTTCAATTATCAGGCTTCAATTCATTCCGCTCAATTGGCAAGACAATATGCTCTCAGGCCTAAATGTTGCAAAATGAATTTGTCTGACCCAAATATATGCTTTGGGATCAAGTAGAATTAATGAGTTTAGAGTTGTACGTATCTGTTTTCAAAATCTATTAGCTCCTCTTTTTTTTAAAAAAAAAGAAAATGACCAAAGCAACAGGGCTAGAACAAGTCTTCAAATGAAAAAGTAGTAAGCAATCTTACAAATCAATCTAGGCAGCAGTGTTTCCTTTCTTTGAAAGCATAGAACAGCTTATTAATATAAAAGAACCCTATTTCCAGAGATTTCATGCTGGTGAAGTTAGGTTGTTTTGTTTTGTTTTTAACAGTACCTATGCACAGCAGAATTGATTGGTGCAGAGCACAATGCTGCAAGCTGCACCAACTGCTTCGAACATTGAAAAGTAAAATTGTTTTAATAGTATAGTAAACCTGAATAGTTTTTGTACAAAGGTACTATTTTTAAAAAATAGGTTAAAATTAGCATCATTCTACAAGTATTATATTTTGTTTTCATGTGAATTATGTTTCCTTGTATTTGTTCTACTTCACAACAGCATACAAAAAGCTTTATTTCAGCATAAAGGAAAAGGACTTTCCTTTGAGCTCATCAGGAATAACTTTCTGTAACGGACCGTTTGAAGGATTTTTAAACAAGGAGGGTTTTTTTTTCTTCAAACGTTTTCTTTGTTTTTATTATATATATGTATATGTATGTACTTATTTATATATAAATTTAAATTCTACAGATTTTCACTGAAGATTTAAACATGAAACAAACCGGTCTTAGCTTGCGTGGTACAAACTGACTATTGCATTGTTAACCATAGCTATAAATAAAAAAACACCTTCAGTGTGAAACAAATGAGAGAGTCCGAATGACCAATCAGTCACACTGTAATACATCACAAGGAAACCTGCCTTAAGATTTGCACAATTCAATTTTTTTCACTCTAAAACCCATTAAAATCTTTTTAGGTTTAAGAGCATAGTTGTCCTCCAGACTTCTGTTTTTCCATTTCTGAATAGTAGCTTGGGCTTTGTTTTGCCTTTTGTATTTACAGCCTTAAAACTGATAAAATATATTGTTCATAGTAATAATGTTTTACATTCCTCTCAAGGGAATGAAAGACATCTTTAAGGGGTCTCCAAGATTCTGCAAGTGGATCAAAGGAAATCCAAGCAACAGAAACAGTCATTCTCGAGCACTCTGCTGCTTGTTCCTGCTGAAAAGGCTATATATTTTTTCTATAGTAAACCCTTTACATTCTGTCTATCACTCTGCGGGTTATTGTGTTAACAAATAATGTAGTGTGCTTTTGGTGGTGCTCTGACACTATATCACTACGCCACATGAAAAGAATTTTGTAGTACTGCAGCTGTGCCATATTTGCCCCCAAATTCACCTTTTCAAAATGGATTGCCTTTAACTGCAAAGAATTCAGCTATTAGAGATGGATCTCTGAGGGATCTTCCTAGCCAGACAGCCTATAACTGTTTGTGCCATCACAGTTACCAGGCTGCTGGGTGGTACCTTGTTCAGCCTCACAATTTAAGAAAGGCACTGAAGAATAGCGGCAGTGGCAAAAGGAGGCTGGAGGGCTGCTGGAGCAGGAGGCGGGGGGGAGACAGCAAAGTAGGGTAAAAGAATACCTGTGTCCATCAGAAGCAGGGAACTTGTGCAATGCTGGTGCCTAGGAGTGAGATTAGGGCTGCCTGGCACTGGTGGACATCAGAAATGAGGTGGATACTTCAATAGTGACAATTCCCATTCCAACAGTGGAAAACAGAACCTGATGAAAAATTTAACATCTGCTGAGGTGTCCAGTACAGGTCTCGAAGCATAATGGTAAAGTCTGAACCGTTTCTTCCACTTCTCTGGCTGCTATTAGTCTTCAGGTCCTGCAGAAACAGGCAGAACACTGTCTAATCTTAAATCATTCCTGTTTCCTAAAACCTGCTGTTTCCAAACCATATGCATATACCCTTCAGTCTCTGCTCACTGCTTGTCTGCCCAGAGCTCTTGTTCTTTAAAGAACCTCTGAAGAAAATGCAGGTGGACTTCCTGTGGATTTCCGTCTTTCAGGCCTGCACCATTCTTCATTTTAGCAAAACTTTTGTAAACAATACCTTCATCTGACCCCGTCCACTTATCTCATACCCTTTTTCTCTCTTTCAAGCTCCTCAAAAATGTCCTTTAACTACACTATTTTTGCTCTTCACTTCTTTAAACCTAGCCTTTATTGCCTCCACTCCCCTAAATGTCTCTCAGCATAGCTGGGAGTCTCCACTGATCTCTTTTTGGCCAAGTCCAAAGCGTGTTGGGGGAGAGGCTTGACACCATTGTTATGCATCTTCTCAAACAGGAAATGGGAAGGAGTGTGGACTGACCACTCTGCAAATCATGGAAAGATCTTTGGAAGATGCATCCTGATCTTGAGGAAGAGACCCTACCTTGAGTCTACTGCTGTTACTTAAAGAAATACATCAGAATATATATCCCACATCCAATGACAGACACTCTGCTGTTAATATTTTCAACAGAACACAAAGGAGTTTTACTAATTCAAGGATGAATTTGGCCCAGTGGTTTTAGAATATGAAACTTTTCCATGAAAACACTTGTATGGACATTAAACCATCATCGAACTTTGTTGCAGAAAAAATTCTTTTAGTTCATGATGTAATCTTTGCTAGTCTTGCTAGCCTTTGTCCCTGTGAAAGAGACAGTGAAGCAAATCACATAAATCAGCTAGCTTAGTTTTTCTGGTCCTCACTGGATTTGTGACAGCAAGTTAGAAAAAGCTTTCTACAGCCTATTCCAACTACCATAAGTTCATGAAAAGAAAGAAAAATTAATAACTTACTTAGAGCATTAGGCTCCCATCTCTGTAGCTCCATTAAAAATTCTATTTAAGAATTAAGAATTCTATTTAAGATTATACTTGAATAAAAAAGTCTACTTAAAATATATTTTTCTCACTATACCTCTGGTAAAGCAAAATCAAACAAATATTAAAGAACATATTTAATACATATTTAATGTGATGAATTTTTTAATGCTATCATTACTCATTTTGCAGAAATCTGTATTGATTTATAAATGCAATAGATTCCTCAAGCACTCTGCAATTTCCAGCAATGAAAAATAGTCTTTGTTTACCATATCTCTCTCTGTGAGGATTTAATGTTATTTATTAAGTCTTACTTTGTTCTGAGCAAAGGAGAATGTTAATCAGAGACTCTTACTCTGAGGCCGAATCCCAGTAATAATTTCACCACAAAAGTTAACTTTTACTCTGTTTGTTGCATTTTATGCACTTTATGCATTAAGAACTTCAGAAAGGGCATGGAGTAAAATCAAAGTTTTGTTTGGAACACAACCCTCTCTTTAAGTTTCTGGCCACATCTTTGAAAATAATTCATATTTGTTAAAAAAATACTTTTTAAATGCAGGTTACGTTGAGACTAGAGGCTCTTGATTAAACATCAAATCAGAACAAAAGTTACAGTTTGATGATATTAAAATCTCACCACTTGCTCATGAGAGAGTTGGGCCAAAAATATTTTAAATGCCATAGCATTAACTCCATTTGGTTTCTATCATCCCAACATTTGAGAACAGTTCTCCAGACGAACCTTTCACCATCACGAGCTGCAACATTATTAGATTCAGAAAACATGCTCTTCTGGTTTTATATCTGATCTGGAACAAATACTCAAGAGACTAGCAGGACGAAAATGTGATGATATGATTCATACGGAAGTCTATAAAAATACAATTTGGTGAAAGCAGCATGAAGCATGATGAAGGGAAACAGCAATTACTGGTATTTTGTGTATATGTGTGATCAAAATCACACATTAGATAGAAAGAAAGTTACCCATTAAGATGCACACATGCCACAATTTCAAAGGAAGTCATGAATGCACAGCAGTATTGGAGACCCAAAATGACATTTTCCCTCTTATTCATTTTCTTTATAACCACTCCACTCTTGGGACCATAATTGTTTCAAGGTGTGAAAACATATGTAGAAATGAGTATTTTTCTAGAACATATATAAAATAAATCACATTATGAATACTCTGTCTTAAACATAGGCAGATCAAAACTCCAATTCAGTGGGCTGACGGAGAATGAGAAAGCTGTAAGCCTGGATTTCAATTGAGACCAGAAATAGTTTGCTTCATTTTTTTTGCTGGAGTGTTGCCCATTCTAGGATTTGCACACTTCTCTGGCCCCCACAGAGGATTAGCCAGATGTTCAACAGCACATGTGTAACACACCTGCTTCATGCTGAAGCATTTGGCTTTGTAAAGGCCAATGAATGGGAGGAGGTGGGAAGGAATGGTGGGAAGGAAACAAGGATTTTAGACGTTCATCATTCAGGGCCAGGCACCCTGCTGGGAAACCCAGACACATCCAGAAGCAGGAGGTAGTTGTTACTGGATAGAAAACTTACTAGCTCCCGACACTGCACAAGGGAGCTTTGCTGTGGGACAGTCTAGATGACAGTTATCCCTAGAGAGGGGAGAGGAACGGCTGAAGGTTAGTCAACACAGAGCAACAGCAGAGAGCCATCAGGATTGAGCTGGTGACGGGGGTAGCTCTTGCAAACAGGAACTCTGGGTTCCAGTGCCTCTGGCATTTGGAATGTATTTTTGTACTTTAACAGCAGATCAGTCAACTGTTGAGTGAGGGGCTGAAATACTGCTNNNNTGAGTGAGGGGCTGAAATACTGCTGGCTGTGGTGATCCCCAGACTGTTTCCTGAGAGGAAGAAAAAGTGCCATTCTTCCTCAGTGATGGAGGGCTGGGGTGGAGCGTGCTATGTGTAATGGTCATGCTACAGAAACTGGGAACTCAGTCTTTAATAAAGGCTGGGAAAACATATGCATATTTGTTTGCTGAAGTTTGGAAGTATAAGTTTAATGTTGATATGTTTTAATTAAATATACATAACACCAGAGGGAAAGTCTGGATATAAAAGAGCAGTTAATCTGTTGTAGCATTGTTTAGGAAAAAGTATTCTTAATATTTAAAATACTAATTATCTGCAGTACTTCCCACTGACACTAAACATTTATTTTACCAAAAAGCATGACTGAATACCCAAGACTGTGATAATGTCAAAGTATGTTCAAACTTGGAAAGGCT